>CAHIKZ030005552.1:2325000-2350000 GCA_903632075.3 Acanthosepion pharaonis
AAAGTCCTACAAAGTACAGAAAATTGTGGAGAGCCACGACTGCCCAACTCCTGAAGGGACACAGGAAATAGGTTATGCCGAGCAATTCTTTGATGGGAAAAATAATTATTTCATATTCTGAGGATGTGCTTATTTTTTTGCTGTTTCTTTTCAATTTTTTTTTTCATTTGAAGCTGATTATGATGTTGACGATGGTGCAGAGATGAATTAAATTGATGATGATGATAAAAGTGCAGAGATGAGGATGATGAAGGTGCAGAGATGATGTGGATGATGAAGTCAAAATGATGATGGTGGTAAAAGTGCAGAGATGAGATGAGGAACTTGCAGAGATGATGATGATGAAGTCAAAATGATGATGATGATGAATACGCAGAGATGATTATGATGAAGGTGAAGAGATGATGATGACGAAGTTAAAATGATTACGATGAAAGTGCAGAGATGTTGATGAAGAAGGTGTAGAGATTGCGATTATAAAAAATGATGATGATGATGATGAAAGTGCGGAGATGATGATGATGAAGTTAAAATGATGATGATGATAATGATGATGATGAAGTAGGTGCAGAGATGACGATGATGAAAAACTGATAATGACGATGAAAAAGTTAAAAGGATGATGATGATGATGTTGAAAGTACAGGGATGATGATGATGAAGGTACAGAGATGTTGGTGATGAAGTTAAAATGATGATGATGAAGAAGGTGCACAAATGACGATGACGAAAAAATGATGATGATGATGATGAATGTGCAGAGATGATGATGATGATGATGAAAGTGCAGAGATGTTGGTGATGATGAAGTAAAAATGATGATGATGATGAAAAAGTGCAAAGATGATGATGATGAATATGCAGGGATGATTATGATGAAGGTGAAGAGATGATGATGATGATGATGATGATGTATTTAAAATTATAATGATGACGAAGTTAAAATGATGATGATGAAAGTGCAGAGACGATGATGATGCAGTTAAAATGGTGATGGTGATGATGATGATGATGAAGAAGGTGCAGAGATGAGGATGATGAAGTTAAAATAATGATGATGATGATGATGATGATGAAGGTGCAGAGATGAGGATGATGAAGTTAAAATGATGATGATGATGATGATGATGAAGGTGCAGAGATGAGGATGATGAAGTTAAAATGATGATGATGATGAAAGTGCTGACATGATGAGGATGATGAAAGTGCCTAGATGATAAGGATGATGAAAGTGCAGAGATGATGATGATGAAGTTAAATGATGATGATGAAAGTGCAGAGACGATGATGAAGAAGGTGCAGAGTTGATGATGATGAAACTAAAATGATGATGATGAAAGTGCAGAGATGTTGATTATGAAGATGCGGAGATGATGTTGGTGAAGTTAAAATGATGATGATGATGATGAAGGTGCAGAGATGTCGATGTGTGTTTAGAAAATTTGATCCTCACAGGGGAAATTGAAGGCAAGAGGGACAGCAGGAAAGTAACGAATAGCATACCAAACGAGCTTGTGTAAATACTTGGAAGAACAGGGATTAGGAGAGATAGCAAAAAAAAAAATCATTTGAAGAACGACGATCACCTACGTCCAAAAATGGCAGGTCACATAGAAAAAAAGTTCTAGACATCAGACAACTGCAACGTAAGGAAAATGATATTATTATTGTGTTTTGTCTTTACTTTGCGTAGTACGAGTTGCCCTAATTCGCAACCTGTGACTTCAAGACACTTTTTTGTATAAGAAGATGCAAACAGATAAAATATCATGCACACTTATTTACATTTTTCGGACTATTGTCCGCATCTTTGTCACCATATAAATTAACAGGAAATAACTGATAACTGTCATCCATTAAACATGGCACGTGGAACTAGAACAGTCTACCCCAGTGAGCGAAATAAAGGGTTCAGTTTGACATTCCAACCACCTGAAGAACGGCGGAACGAACAACGGCCGAAACGTTGTAATAAATATGGCGAGAAAGATGAGGACAATAGTCCGAATAATGTAAATAGTGTACATAATACCACATCTCAGAAATATAGACAGATATTGAAAGACCGAAATGTTGTAATAAATATGGCGAGAAAGATGAGGACAATAGTCCGAATAATGTAAATAGTGTACATAATACCTCATCTCAGAAATATAGACAGATACTGAAAGGCCGAAACGTTGTAAGAAATATGGCAACAAAGATGAGGACAATAGTCCGAATAATGTAAATAGTGTACATAATACCACATCTCAGAAATATAGACAGATATTGAAAGGCCGAAATGTTGTAATAAATATGGCGAGAAAGATGAGGACAATTGTCCGAATAATGTATATAGTGTACATAAACATCTCAGAAATATAGACAGATACTGAAAGGCCGAAACGTTTAAGAAATATCAACAAAGATGAGGACAATAGTCCGAATAATGTAAATAGTGTACATAATACCACATCTCAGAAATATAGACAGATATTGAAAGGCCGAAATGTTGTAATAAATATGGCGAGAAGATGAGGACAATAGTCCGAATAATGTAAATAGTTATAATACCTCATCTCAGAAATATAGACAGATACTGAAAGGCCGAATTGTTGTAAGAAATATGGCAACAAAGATGAGGACAATAGTCCGAATAATGTAAATAGTGTACATAATACCACATCTCAGAAATATAGACAGATATTGAAAGGCCGAAATGTTGTAATAAATATGGCGACAAAGATGAGGACAATAGTCCGAATAATGTATATAGTGTAATAATATATAATATATTATTACATATTATTATGCGTTATATATTATTATTTATTATTAAATAATAAAATAATTGAATAAAATATTATTCTATTATTACTACCAATCTATTGTTATTTCTAGTTTATTCTCTTATTATTTCTTCAGGCAATTTCCTTAGATTATTCAGCTACCTAACCAGATACTCATATTATCCTGTTTTTCAGTTTATTTGGTGACCAATCTTGTATTATATTTAACACAGTAATGTCAGTAATTGGACACATGTTATTTTCCTTACCTATAACAATAACTTTGAGTCTTTGTGCTTCAATGACATGACCGTCTGGACAGAGAAATCACATAATATATTATGACTCTCCTTTTTAAGCATTATCTTTGGCTGATGTTTAGACCATTTCTCTTTTGCACTGAAGTCAAAAATTACGATTTAATTCCGAATTAATTATCTTACCAATCAATCCGGCTTTCAGCTGGTTGGAATGTCGAATTGAGCCCCTTATATTGCTCACTGAGGTACACTGCTCTAGTTCCACGTGCCATGTTTAATGGATGTTAATTATCTTCTTTTAATTCCCCTCTCCAAGTTCTCCACTGCCTTAACCGCGTATTGAACTCACTCTCTTTGGGTCCTGTCACTGGATCTAACCAACGCCTTTATCCACTGTGCCGCGTGTCCTTGAGGTTATGACGATATTTACACAGGTTCAATCTCTGATACTGAGCATTTTATCCCCTAAATAGTACAGATTAATACTATATTTCTTCATATATATATATATATATATATATATAGATAGATAGATAGATAGATAGATAGATATTACCATAGAACTTATGGCTCGATCTAACTATTTCAACTGTAAAATGATGACACCTTGCCGCAAATTCATAACGGCTAGGTACCATATATGTTTGAACATAGCATTATGATATATATACAGACATTTTAATATTTGTTTTATAATTCAGCCCTTTTCTCAAATGAAAGATGTGGTAAATTATTGCCTTTAATCTGCCACGATATCTTGTAACATGTCATCAAGGGTTTTATATTCCTTGATTTGTTCACAGACTGCTTGACCTAACACGGATAAACAGACTTACTATTTTGCCTATAGCCGTAGGGATCTAGAAATTTTTACCTATAGCCGTAGGGATCTAGAAGACTTTACCTCTCGCCGGAGGGAGCTAGAAGATTTTATGTATAGCCTTCCCAAGTGGCATTTGTATGTGGTAAACGCAACAGCCAAAGCGGGATTTCGAACTCAGCCTACCAATTACCCTTTTTCACTTCGCTAGCCGTCAAACCACCCGCACATCCATATACACTCCTGAAAACTAATAATCCGTATATATAAAACAAATGCTATTTGTATCATCGAGAAGAAGAAACGAGAGTTGCAGAAAACCTCGAAGACTCATTTACGTGTCACTTTTAGTATCGAAATTGATTAATAGTTCCTATAATGTCTGAGATTCCCAAAGAAATATAGTGAGAAACAAAACGGAGAGGGTCGGGTGGATGGTAACTGTGAAAAGAAATGAAAAAAAAAGAAAGAAATTACGTTTCTGTGGCGCGAGAAAGCTCCTTACTAAATAAATAACAAGAATCGATATTGATGTGACATCTTTCACGCGAGAAATAACCGACATCTTGAAAATTGCTTCTTTTTGTACAAGTTTCAGGATTTTGCAAATGTTTCAAACGGTGTCGAGTATCTTTACAACCCTTCACCCTCTCCAAAGACTCTTGAAGAAGTCGAGGAAAAGAGGCAAAGAGGGGAAAAGTGGAAAGTGTTGTGGAAGCTATAAACACGTCAATTTTATACAGGAATTACAAGTGCAATTTATTTTCTGCTTATTGTGATATACTTACAGAGATTTCCGTATAGAAACGGAAGTGCCAATTTCTGTGTATGAATATATATATATATATATATATATATATATATATATATATATATATATATATATATGTATAATAAAGACTCAAGCACTAATATTCCATGGTTATAATTTATTACATTGGAATCGTAATCACGATCCAATTCATCAGACCTACAAATTCAAAAAGAAATCGGAAAATATAACTCTGGGTATAAAAAACAAAATCTTAGTGAGTGTGTATGTGTGGGAAACAAGTGTAAGAGGGAAATGTCTGAAAGATCTAGAGAGAGATGTAACAGAAGAAGAACAGGAAAGCCTGAAGGTGAAGGTGGGGATTAAAATTTAACAGAGAGTAATTAAATAACGGTTTAAATGAGTGAGATACAGATAAATATGAATTATTTTTCGATGCATAATTCGCTACCGATTCGCTGACCTAAATTAAAATTAAAAAGCAGACACCGGAAATGTGTGTATACATTTGTGGTGACACTACGCACAATAAAAAACGATATGATCTAAACTTAAAATCCAGAAGATGAGAGAGAGAGGAAAAAAATGATGTGGGGTGGGGAACGAATAACGAAGGGCATTTATGAGAGAACCGATGTGTAATCAAGAAAATTTTAACGTAAATATAAATTCTGTCCTCTTGGGAATATATATATATATATATATATATATATATATATATATATATATATATATATATATGTATATATATATATATAATAAGATATAAGATATATTAGATAATAAGATCTACTTCTGTATGGTGTATTGTCTTCTTAAAAATAAAAACAAAAATACTAAGGAACTCCGGATTATGCACCTGACGTGTTCTTTTCTATTTTTCTGCATACTTGTACTTATATATATATATATATATATATATATATATATATATATATATATATATATATATATATATTGAATATTATTATCTATCTATCTATATATATATATATATATATATATATATATATATATAGAGAGAGAGAGAGGAGATACACACACACACACACAGATACATACATACATACATATATATATATATATATATATATATATATATATATATATATATATATATATATATATATATACATATGTATTTGTGTGTGTGTGTGTGTGTATATGCGCCCTTTATGGTTCTATTTGTTAAATATTTCAAGATTTGTAAATCACGTTTCGCATCAATATTGTTATTATGTATATTTGATTTTAATTTGTCTATAAGACCGCTCGGCTTTTCTACGTGGGTGTTGTGCGTAGAGTTGCACGGACATCGGGCTAAGATCCAAAGTACAGTGTTTCTATTCCTTCTCAGTCGTGTTCTCGTCTTAATTCGGGACACACAAAAAAATGCAAACCTCGTCCTAAGGATCTTGACGCTGTCAGATTGGTCTCGCAAGAGGACATTTGACATTTTTGGAGCATTAATCAAGTTCTATATCTCGTCTGAAGGTAGACAATCTTAGAAAGTTCACAACCATCCTAATTGAATGTATTTGCCAATTTATAGCAGTTTTAAGTTAATCAAACCTCCCACTGTGAGCTAACAAGGGGATATTTGTCAGTTTGGGACGATTTCCCAAATAGCATGTCCTATCTTTTGTTTGAAGGTAGACAATTTCTGAAATTTCACAACTGGTCTAACATTGTCCGAGCATCGATCTGTTTTAGTTGTCACGTCCGACAGTCTTACTGTATTAACATTCCGGCTGAAAAATGTAATTAATATTACTTAAAAAAAAAAACAGTGGATTTACTTAAATAAATTATATCTATAAAAATAACGTATATACAGAAAATATATAAAATTATTGTCAGACTTCATTTATTTCATAATATTTTGTCCTTGCTTACGTTAATATATGTTTCGTAAGTAGAAATGATCGATCCCAAAAATCGTCGGTGTGTATGTTTATAAACAGTAACTTGGACGCTTCTCTGTGGCTAAATCAGGCGATATTACGGTTCCCATAATGGATATACGTCCGATTTCTGTCGGAGAATGTATGTTTGCTACGATAATCTTTCGAACATTCAGGTCTGTAAATGTCATTGATACAGTTTAAATAAAAATCAGAGCATTTACTTCAATTTTATATGTAAAAAGTAACGTATAAACAAAAAATATATTAAACAATTGTCGGACTTCATTGATGTTTTTTTTTAAATATATATATATATATATATATATATATATATATATATATATATATATATATATATATATATATATATATATGAAAAAAAAATATATACGGAAAAAAAAACAAACAAAAATCCTTATATACAATTATACCATGTTTAAACGGAGCGCTGATCTTATAAAACTTTCAGTTATCTGCTTGGATAAGTCTTATTCTTATGTCCATCGTCTTTGTCCTGTTGAATTGATAATGTTAATTATATTTTATGAATATGTCCTGAAGATGATTTATTAGACCGAAACGTCCGACGTTGACATATTAACATTAAAACAGCATAATTGCATATAAGGATTTTTGTTTGTTTTTTCCGTATATATTTTTCTTCATACTGTCGGATTTATATCCATATATTTGCTTATATATATATATATATATATATATATATATATATATATATATATATATATATATATATAAATGGTGGTACTCGTTTGGAAAAACCTCGGATAGCTCAACTCGCAGTAGAACAAATAGGTACCCGGGGAAAAATGGGGAATAAAAAAAAGAAAGAACCAAGAACATTAAAAGAAGGCGAAAACAATCGTCAAGTGTTTAAACTCCAAGTCAGGTCTAACTTTTTTCCAAACACCTCCCTGTTCCGGCCGTCAAGTTCTACGGTCTTATTGTATTAAATTTCCAGTTTTGTCTTTATTCTCTTCAATTAGTTTCCCTGTTATGTATATTTCGTTACGCTATCTCATATATTTCCAGAGTTAATACCATCAAAAAAACATCATGATTTAAATAGAATGCAATATATTTTGCCATCTATCGCTATTTCGATCAGAAGCGTTTACAGATCAGAGCTACATATGTTCATCTAGAGAATCTATAATAAAACCTATAATAAAATCTATAATAAAAACTATAATAAATCTATAACAAAATAAAGTTAAGAATCCGAAAACACTTATATTTGTATAACGTGTTTTGCTTTTGTATGTGTGGCTTACAGTCTTATCGTATTAAAACACCAGTTCTCATACGATCAACGAAGTTAAGCAATTCTTGAGCCTGGTCATTACTTTGATGGGTGACTGCTTGGGAATACCAGGTACTGTAAGCTTGAATGTGAGGGTAATGGATAATGGTTTGGAATTTTAATTAGAGAACCGGGATCATTATATTCAGTTACACGCAAATATTCCTTGGAAAATGGGTCAAAATGGTTAAACGTCGTATCTGAAAACCTGGAAAAAGAAACCCAATTAGTTTAGTGATTTTTTTTTAGATATTAAATATTTTCTTGGATGGATAATTATCCCATGCTGTTATACGATTTTGACAATTTACATATATAACTAAAATATTTAATATATTTTATATATAATATTTTTTATATTTTTTTATTTTATTTTTTATTATTTATTATTTATTTATTTATTTATTTTGTTTTGATTGAATAAATAGTTCCACCCCTGTTGATCCGTATTTTTTTTCTTTTTTTACCCCCCTCCCTCTTTCGTCAATATTGAATAGATGGTACTCCCCAACCTTCTTGGTTGTTTGCTTTTTGTTTTTTTTTGTTTGGTCACGTGGTTGTGGTTTTTTGTTTATTGACTATATATTCCGTTCTCTTTTGTTTTTTTATCTTTTTTTTTTACCTTTTTGTTTGTTTCTTTTTTTTACCTTGTTAGCCGGCCTTCCCTGACGATCCGCTTAGGTGAAACCTTGGTAGGTTTGTAAAAAAAAGGCTACATACACGCACACACACACACACACACATATATATATATATATATATATATATAGAGAGAGAGAGAGAGAGAGAGAGAGAGAGAGAGAGAGAGAGAGAGAGACAGGCAGACAGTCAGACAGACAGAAAGAGAGATGGATAGATATTGTCTCTGTGCAGGTGGAATTTGTGTGAATATGCGTGTATCCGATGCGTGTATATATGCATTTGTGTTCATGTAAATATATCGGTTTGAAAATGCAAAATCAACAGAAATCTACGACAAATTCATTTAATCGAAAACCTTCCTTTTCGCCTGTTACTAAAAGAAATGAAACGCATATGATAGTGACTCAGTTCATCACTGGGGAATTTGGCTGACAAGATTTTGTTTGTCCTTCAAGGCTTCCGTAAAGCTTTATTTTCGCATTGTTGACTTCCATTAAAGTAAAGAATGTGACTTTTCTTCAAATCGTTATCTGTTTGTTTCGTTTTTAGGACATTGGCTTTTCTCGTTCGGAGATCGTTATCTCATTCTCTACTCGTCATGAAGACAAAGCTTACCAACTGCATATATGCATATATCCCTTCTTATATATGATGTACGTTTGTATGTATAGATCTATATTTAAATGAAAATGTTCATAGATATGAAACGTATATAAGAAGGTACGATGAAAATTTCTCCGAGTGACAAAAATAGGATTCCAAGATAAATTGTGATGTTTGGTCATTTGGTGTCACTTTAATTTGTATTGTATAGTAACGATCCGGGTTCGATTCTTGGTAGTGGATACGCACGGCTGATGAGTCCCAAGAAATGACGAAATGGCCGTTCAATGCTTTCTGCATTCTGTTTTGGGGATTCTTGTTGTAGACTCGATGAACTACTATGTGAAATATATATAATGGCAATATATGCATATATATCATACGTATATATTTACTTCGTTCATATATATATATATATATATATATATATATATATATATATATATATATATATATATACACATACAGAGACTCTACTTAAATAAATTAAATCTGTAAAAGTAACGTATAAACAGAAAATATGTAATTTGTCGGACATAATCCATTTCATTATATATATATATATATATATATATATATATAAATTATGGAAAATAAAGCAAAATATTAAAAAAAAATCCACATTACAACCAAAACTGTTTGCGATATCTCTCTTCTTTTTAATATACACACTTTTCACTCGTTGGAACTACTATAACCCTTCCTTTATATATATATATATATATATATATATATATATATATATATATCCATTTTAATTTATTAAATAATGTGTGTTCCATCTATCAGCAAGGGCATTCAATAACTCCTATTTAAAAAAATGTGCCCACTGGCTGGAATCAAACATACGTCTCCGTGTCTTGGAGAAACTAACTTTACTGCTTGCCCACGAAGGACGTCAGAGTAAGCAAGGCTGTCCGAGACCATTAAGCTTTTGTTTTTAGCAATTTTATTATTAAGTAACACACATTGAATTTCGATATTCCTGCTCAGAATGATATTAGAAAGAGCAATACCAATTCAAAAGAAGACATACCTGTGTTTTATAGATTATGCAAAAGCGTTTGTTGTAGTACATCAGACCGACTGGTTGGAACTGATTGACAAGGATATTAGAATAATCCCAAAACTATAATAGCAGCAAACTTCCTGCATACGGACAGGAAATGAATTCCGTAAACATACAAAAATAGAAAGGGGTGTAAGACAAGGATGCGTCTTCTCTCCAGACTTATTCAACCAATACAGTGAATCAATTCTGAGAGAATTAGAAGTCCTACAAGGATTCATTATTGGCGGCCACAATCGTAACAACATAAGAAAGGCAGATGGAACATTGCTGATAACACACACAGAAAGGTACGTACAAGAATTCCTACAAAATGTAATGAAGAAAAAGCAAGAGGAAATGAGTAAAAGTCAATGGTCAAGACAAAATTCATGTTTTTTTTGCAAATGGAACAGCCCAAGATGCAAATTAAAAATTGGAGATACGAAAATCAAGCAAGTAAAACAATTTAGTTATCTGGGAAGTGTTTTAACAAACGACAGAAGTTGCGACACCGAAATCCGAAGGTGTATTGGGATAGCGAAAGATGCCTTTCCAAAGCTAAGCAAAGTATTAAAAAAAGAGAAAAATATCGTTAAAAACGGAGAAAACGAGACTGATTTATTATTTAATATCAGTCCTCTTATATGGCAGTGAATTCTGGATAATCTCCTTACGGATCAAAAAAAAAACTTGAAGCCAAATGTGGTTCTACAGAGGGATGCTGAGAATACCATAGACAGGGCATGTCAGCAACTACGAAGTTTTACAGAAAATAGTAACAGAAGGGACACTTATATTTAAAGTCAGAAATAAACAGTTGATATTTCTAGGGCTCATAATGAGGAAAGAGGACTGGGAAAATTTGAAACTCAAAGGACAGCTTGAAGGCAAGATTGACAGAGGAAAACAACGCATAACCTACCTAGAGAAGTTGAGCAAATGGATGGAGGAATAAGGTTTAGAATAAATAAGAAAATATCAAATTATATTAACAGCGACAAATGACAGAAAAATGTCGGGTACCAAGATCACCAAAGGCCCTAAAAGGACATGTCATGTAATAGAAGAACCCACATTATGAGATGGAAGATATGTCAAGAAAGATGGAATGCTAAAAGATATATAGAAATTTATATATCATATTCTGCAATATAATATATATATATATATATATATATATATATATATATATATATATATATATATATATATATATAATGTAGTGGTTCCAACGAGAGAAAAGTATGTATATTAAAAAGAAGAAGAGAGGTGCCGCAAACGTTTTTGGTTGTAATGTGGATTTATTTAGAAAAATATTATGCTTTGTTTTACATAATTTTACGACACGTGTTTCTGGTCTCGCGACCGTCTTCAGGTTAAGAATATTATTATATTATTACATATTATTAAAAATAATTATTTTTTCCTCGTGTTCAATGTTAAATATTCTCGATATGAGACATTTTCTGTTTGTGTGTTGATAGGAGAATTTGATAATTATATTTAAGTAATTCATCGAGTCTGAAAGAAGCCTCAACAGAATGCAGAAAACACTGGACGGCCGTTTCGTCCTATATTTGGAACTCATCAGCAGTGCGCATCCTCTACCGAGGATTGAAACCCTGACAGTTAGGTTGTCAAGCAAACATCATACCAACTGTTCCAACGGGCCTCAATAGAGTTTCGCTCGCTCACATATTCCGTCACCGATGCCCATTTGGAACAGCTGGTATGATGTTTTCTTGAAAACCTAACTGTCAGGGTTTCAATCCTCGGTAGAGGATACGCACTGCTGATGAGTCCCAAATATAAGACTCTTAATTTGGGGTCAAAACACTATGAAAGTGCAAAAATAGATTTTAATACCAGCAATTAAAATGTTGTCGGCATTAAATAACCCATTGTGGTTGAGGTACCGTAAAACAAACCAAACTCTCTCTCTCTCTCTCTATATATATATATATATATATATATATATATATATATATGTTGTAAAGAAGTAATTGCTTAAGAAATAGCTAAACAAGGGGTTGCAGATAAATAGCGTATTGAACAGTAAATATAACAGAATTGTGTTACACGACTTGGGAGTGTGTGTCGCTTGAGCAGCGTTCAGTCTGTATCACATATCGAGGGATTTATTATATATGTGTGTATGTGTGTGTGTGGCACAAGGACGAGTTTAACGTGGGTCGGACAAAAATCCCCGTAGAACTCGCATAAAATGGTTCGTGTCTGTCTACCTCCAAGGCCGAAACTCTGCCCTTCGGTACAGCCTCGTCCGGGTTCCGCTCTGTCAAAAGCAGAGAGTTCGACAGGAGCTGCGAACAGCCTCAGTAGAACAGTCTGTATTTAACGGCCCCACCCACGTGAGTCGTATGTGGCATAGGCCGGTTTAGCGTGGGTTCTCCGAGCCCGTAGGCTCGGCCAAAAATATTCCCTTTGAACCTGTATAAACGCGTTCAGGGCCTGTCTACATCTCCGGAAGAAACTTTGCCCTGCGCCAAAGCCTCGTCCGAGTTCCTCTCTGCCGAAGCAGAGAGTTTGACAGCATATGAACGGTTTGGCACCGTTATATTTAACGCCCCCCCCCACGTGGATCTCTATGTGGCACAAGGCCGGTTTAGTGTGGGTTCTCCGAGCCGTTAAGCTCGACCAAAAATATTACCTTTGAACCCGTATAAACGGGTTCAGGTCCTGTTGTGTCTTTTTAGTCCTCTTTAATAAATCTTGTATATAGACATACATACCACATACATATATACACACACACACACACACAGAGACATATATATATATATATATATATATATATATATATATACACACAAACTAGCCTGACGATTGCGTCTAGCATGAAACAGACTGTCGCCTCTAAGTGTTGATTTCAATGTTCACTTTATATTTACACACGCTCTATCTCTAATACTGAGCACTTTATCCCATAAATATAGCACCTTAAGAGTATATTTCTTCATATATATATTTATATATATATATATAGTTGGATTGATGTGAGTCTGTGACCCTGGGTTTCACGCTTTTGTGATCGTCAGACAAACTGATTATTTTTTTTAATGTTGGATTTATGTAGGGTGTCGCGTATTGGTGTTTTTTATGGATGGGGGAGGAAAAATTGTCGTGAAAAGCGTGAACCCCAGTGTCACAAACTCACATCAGTCCAACTAAATATGTTAGCTCTATCTCTGATATTGAGTGTTTTCCAATAAGTACCGCGTATATATAATATATGAATAATATATATAATAAATTATATATATATATATATATATATATATATATATATATATATATATACATTATACATATATATCTATCTATCTATCTATATATATATATATATATATATATATATATATATATATATATATATATATATATATATTCTCTGTTTTGGTATGTGTGTGCGCGCACGGACGCATGGCTCAACAGAAGATGCCTTCAGAGCGGAAAAGAAAGCATGTACGACGATAAGTGTTGGGGTCAGGTCTGGTGTTGGAGTTTGAAGACCTGCTAAAATTCTTAATGGCGCGAATCTGAGTTTGATCACATCACGTGATTCGTCCTCTTCACACGTGGCTCTCTTTAGAAAAAAAATATTAAGTTAATATGAAGATGTCAATCAGGGCTTTTCCCCTGTGTTTTATTATGCGTCAGGCAAACTCAACAAAGATTTTGCCGGGCAAATTAAAAGCTCACATTAGAGGCTCGGTAAACACAGTGTCTGCAAACCCCACTGTTTTGTTCCCCACTTTTTTTTTCTTTTTATTCTTTCTTTTTTTTTTGTACGCCATTTCTGTTGACATGTCCGTCATCTTGGCCGCTAGGGTGCGCTCTGGTCGTTTCTATGGCGCGTGCTCCCCCAGCGCTATCGGCCGATACATGGACCGACAAATGTTTGGGTGAACACCGATCGGACATGACAACAAAAATCAGAACAGAAATAAATTTGGCAAAAATAAGACAAAATACTCTACCATGAATTGTTTACAAGTCTTTTTTATTTTGTAAACATATTTATTTTTTTCTTTATTTGCTTCATATTTGTTTATTTTTGGTTACTCCAACAATATCTTTCTTTCTTTCTTTTCCTTTCCTCTCCTGTTTTCTTTCTAGTTTTTATCTTTCGTCTCCATCTTTTCTGTCCTCTCATTGTCTTTCTCTCTCTCGTTCCTATTTTTAATTTCCTTTTCTTTTTTAATTTTATACAATCCACTTTTCATTTTCCTTTCTTTTCTTTACTTTGTTTATTTTTCTTCCATCCTTTTTCTTTCTTTCTTTCTTTCTTTCTTTCTTTCTTTCTTTTTATACTTTTCTTTTTTTTGTTATTTTTCTACCTTCCCCTTCTTCTTTTGTCTTTCTTTTTCCCTGCTGTCTTTCTTTATCGTTTTACCCTGTCATTCGTCTCCATCTTTTCTCTCTTTCCTTCACATTTCATTTTAATTTTCTTTATCATTTTATACCTTCCCATTTCTTTTATTCTTTTTCTTTCTTTTTTCCTTTTCTTTTCTTTTTAATGTTTACCTTTCTTGGAAGAAAAATAAAGGTAAGTAAGGAAACTTACCTTTATTTTTCTTCCATCCTTTTTTTCTTTCTTTTCTTTTCTTTTTAATGTTATTTTTTTTCATTGTTTATTTTTTCTACCTTTTTTTTTCATTCGCCGCATTTCTTTCATCCACCGCAATTTTCAGATTTTCATTCATTTTCATTATTTCTTTATAATATTGAAATTTTTTTCACTATTCTTTCTTTCTTTCTTTCTTATGTTCGCTTTTCTTCCTTCAATTTCGAATTTCATTCTATTTACATAACATTATCCTCTCTCTCTCTCTCTCTCTCTCTCTCTCTCTCTCTCTCTCTCTCAATTTATCCGCCATACACACACCGCCTACCAATCCCGATAAATCACGACTGGCTCCGCCGAATTCCACTCGGAAAGATCACGTCAAATCTATCGTGCGCAACGCTTGATCGCAGCAATTAATATTTACTGAGGGCAACGTGCTCAGAGGCTAAAATGTTCCCCGGCTCATTACAAATTGAACAAGATTTTTAACACAACCCACCAGTACTTTCTCCCGGTATGCGACGAAATTCCGTACTGGTCCCCACCTCCAGCACACGAGTTGCCAGCCTTGTTTTGGAAAGAAAACAGAGGAAAAGGCAGATGGACATATCTTGAAAAAAAAAAAAGTAATTCAAGAGAAAATACGATGGAGAAATAAAAATCGAAAGGAAATTCAGATTGATGAAAATGACCGAATCAAGATGGAAGGAGAAATGTGTTAAATTAAAGATGGCGGTGGTTTAGTAAAGTTTATTGAGCCAGTCGAAACTAAAGGTTTGAAATTCTTCATTGATGAATTGTATAAAATATTTTTTAGATTATTAATGAAAGAAAAAATGTTAATCTTCTTGATAATGAAAAAGACATATGTCAGAAAAGAGATACGTAATGCTGTTGTCATTTCAATATTTTTTTAACAATTTCACCCCAAGCAAGACAATAAAACCACTAACACGCGATGCGATTACTGAATGTTAGAGAATATGAGAAAAAAACTACTATGAAGGAGAGAGAGAGATAAAAAAAAATAATAATTAAGAAGACAGACGATAACGATTGTCGTTGCATTGAAATTTTTGAAGATCAAAGTTAGTGGAAAGCAAGAGGCCGGAAGAGAGTTCCACAAGCAAGAAGTGCGATGGAAGAAATTGTTAGCATAAAACTTACGATTACATCTAACCAGTTCACTGTAAAATGATGAGACATTACTGATAATTTAGTATTGCGTTTATATACATAAAATTGCACACATTTTTTGCATATAACGGCATATCGACGATTTGATTGCGCCTGCCAATGTTCTTAGAAATGACTAAAAACTCCACCTACATAAGGAAATTCTTTCCATACAGATCAGCTATAAAATCTCTTCTTTTAAATGCCTGTTCCTATCAGGGTGCAGGGGATCATGGCTCTTTGCAACTTCCTGTCGTTTCTTGCCATGCGTACCTTTTTATTTTTTACCATCACATTTTCTCTTATTCTGTCATCAATTCATTCATTTATAGCACTTAATAAAGTTTGTTTTTTTTTTTTAGCTATATCGCCTAATTCCTGTTCTGTCAACCAATTACATGAACTCATTTGATACGTTATGCTTTTCCATACCTCACTTGCCTTCCATATATTCTGCGTGTCAAATTGGCTCTTCCTGATTCTATGTATAAGTGTTCTTTTTGTTTCTATTTTCGTTAAAACTTCCTCATGGCTCACATACTCCGTCCATGGTATTCTCAGCCTTCTTCTGTAGAACCACATCTTTGATGCTTGTCTCTTTCTGATTTTAAGTGTAACTCCTTTTTATTTCCATTTTCCTTGAAACTTCCTCATGGCTCACATGCTCCACCCATGGTATTCTCTGTCTTCTTCTGTAGAACCACATAGCTGATCCTTGTCTCTTTCTGCTTCTATGTATAAGTGTTCTTTTTGTTTCCATTTTCCTTAAAACTTCCTCATGGCTCACATGCTACGTCCATGGTATTCTCAGCCTTCTTCTGTAGAATCATATATCTGATCCTTGTCTCTTTCTGATTCTAAGTATGTTTCTTTTTTGTTTCCATTTTCCTTGAAACTTCCTCATGTCTCACATGCTCCATCCATGGCATTCTCTGTCTTCTTCTGTAGAACCACATTTCTGATCCTTGTCTCTCTACTGATTCTATGTATAAGTGTTCTTTTTGTTTCTATTTTCCTTAAAACTTCCTCATAGCTCAAATACTCCATCCATGGTATTCTCAGCATTCTTTTGTAGAACCACATCTTTGATGCTTGTCTCTTTCTGATTCTAAGTATATCTCCTTTTTATTTCCATTTTCCTTGAAACTTCCCCATGGCTCACATGCTCCATCCATGGTATTCTCTGTCTTCTTCTGTAGAATCACATCTCTGATCCTTGTCTCTTTCTGATTCTAAGTATAAGTGTTCTTTTTGTTTCCATTTTCCTTAAAACTTCCTCATGGCACACATGCTCCGTCCATGGTATTCTCTGTCATTTTCTGCATAACCACATCTCTGATGCTTGTCTCTTTCTGATTCTGAGTGTTCTTTTTATTCATATTTTCTCTAAAGATTCGTCGTTGCTCATTTATTTGGTCCAAGATATTCACAGCATCCTTCTGTAGAACCATATTTCTGTTGCTTCAAGGCTCTTCTTCATCTGTGAAGAGATTGTCCAGCATTCACTGCTATATAGGAGCGTTGATATTGCTTTTGTTTTTCAAAGAAATTTTCCTGCTTCTTAATATTTTACTTAGTTTTTGTAAGACATCTTTCGCTATAACTATGTTGCATATTCCGTCCTCTCTTAAAGCAATACATTCTGTCTTCTTACAGTTGTCTGTTACTTTTGTAGCCTTGATAGGTCCAGAAATAAAGACACAGAGAGAGGAAGTGAGTTAAATATATTAACCGAAGCAGTAATTGAAACATATACAAACGAGAGTGTTACAGAAAAAATGTTCGGCCCGACTCTCAGAGCTAACTGCTGGAAACTTTCCTCTCCAAAAGGCAGTACCTGCTCCTATTTATAGCTGGGAGAGTCCATGCGTGAGTGGGTAAATTACTATAACAGTTACACAATTGTTTCTGTTTTTTCTTATCTTTAATACGCCCAGCGAGTGTTAAATTCTCTAGGTCGATTTTCCTTCTTATGTTTCGAAGAAGTTTCCTCGTTTCCATGGAATACTAACTCAACTGGAATACTAACTCGACTGGAATACTAACTCGGCTGGAATACTAAATCAACTGGAATACTAACTCCTCTGTAATACTAACTCAACTGGAATGCTAACTCGACTGGAATACTAACTTGACTGGTATACTACCTCGACGCACCGATTTTAGGTTACGCCATCCTGAATGCATATGTCATTAACATTTAAAATTATGACTTTTACGCAGAAGAAAAATTTTTAAATCTGTGTTTTATGCAAAGGAGTTCTATTATCGTATATATTCCCAATAAATCTTCTATAATTTCTTTAATATTTGATTTGTAGTGAGTTAAAGACAGCAGAGTGTTCTGCTGGATTAATTGCCTTTTCATAGTCAACTAAATGGTTTCTTATATATATATATATATATATATATATATATATATATATATGCATGTTTCATTAAAAACGACAGACAAGGTACTACGGTTGAGCTTTTTCTTTAATTTTTCTTGTGTTCTGACAAGAGCTTTCTTTCCTGGACAAAGGGTGTGTAAGAATGTCCGAATGTTTTGTATTTCCGAGCGCTTTCGGCTATACCTTTAGCCATTATCAAGGATGTTTCGATTATCAGCTTAGTAGAGTGTGTGTGCATTCTGTGTATGTTCAGTGTGTGGTAGTGATGTTTTTAGTTTCCGAATACGGTTAGCACATTATGGCTTTGTTCATAGTTAATATTGTTAAGAGTTGGCTTTTTCTTTTTTATTATTAGAGCTTCTATTATTTTTAGTCTTTTTTTGCAAGTGGATGCAGTTAATATATTTGTGTTTTCTACTAGTATGTTCCTAATAGTGTCGGGTAAATCTGAGTGTGTGTTTAAATGTGTTCTGATGGAACTGTGATCAGATAGGTGTAATGTAAGACGTCTGGATAAACATGTGGTTGTGTAGCCGATGTAATTATTTATGAGTCCGGTTTGGTGAGGAACGCAGTTCCTTAAAGGGCATTTGAACTCATGGATAATGTTTGTTCTTTGTAATTTTGACTTAGTTGGTGTGTTGTTATTTTTTAGGATAATTTTGGCCGTCTTAAATTTTTCATAATAGATAATAAGTTTGATTTTTTTATTTGGATCAGTAGGAGTAGTATATTTCTTTATAATATGCCTTAGAGAAGATTCACCTTGTTTGTAATTAATATGCATTTGGTTTTTGTAATAAATGTGTATATGATTTTTAGCTGTGTGTTCGCTATCGTTATTACTTGCTTTGGGGAGGAATAGTCTAATTTGTTGGTCTATAAGGTAGTTAGGGAAACCGTTGTTGATTATTGTTTGTTTAACGTTGTTAAGTTCTTTGAGAAAGAGTAGTCGAGAGGATGAGTTCTGGTGGGCTCTATTTAGAAAGTTTTTTATTACAAAACATTCGGACAGTTCTTACACACCCTTTGTCCAGAAAAGAAAGCTCTTGTCAGAACACAAGAAAAATTAAATAAAAAGCTCAACCGTAGTACCTTGTCTGTCGTTTTTAATGAAACATGCATAAAAGAAGGATTGCTGCCTAAATATACAACTATCAAGTATATATATATATATATATATATATATATATATATATATATATATAAACCTAAAGAACCAGGTAAATCTATCTAGGTTTCACTTAAACGGATCATCAGGGTACAACTGGGTATTGGTTTGTTCAACTACAAACCGAAATACCTAAGTTTTTTCAATGGGAGTACCACTATATATATATATATATATATATATATATATATATATATATATATAGAGAGAGAGAGAGAGAGAGAGACAGACAGACAGACAGACACAGAGACATAGATAGATAGATAGATAGATAGATAGATAGATAGATAGATAGATATGTTGCTTTTCCTTCAATTGAATTACTGTTGATAGATTATCTGGTCTATTGTTGAGTAACAACTTCTAAATTTTACCTTTTCCTTTGACTGGTAGTCATCTCGGGTGTTTGTTTGTCTGAGAAGTATGAACAATTCAAGGAACGACCAAGGTTGTCTCCTCGCCACTAACCTCTAGACAATATATCAAACAATACTTACAGATCGTTAATAAATATCTATGCCGGTAATACCGCTCTTTGATGGTACACCTCCAAGATCAAGATCATCCGAATCTGGCATCTGATCTCTCTCCTGATCTAGATCTAATAGCCCAATGAGGAAAAAACAGATTCTTAAATTTAAAGAGTTAAACAAGCAAAGGCAAGTGAAAATCACTACACTAATGAGGTCCCTAATATCACGCTGCCATAGTAGATATTTACTAAGCTTTTTCTCGTCTGATACAATTCTATAGCAACGAAGATCTCAATGACAAGCAGTCTTTCTATACTAGAGATCTGGTATCAGTGTGATAGTCATTGTCTTGTGGCAGTTCCTAATGAGAAAGTAACGCACTACACCAAAGGATTGTTTAAGAACACTAATTCATTGACCAGCACGTTATTATAAGCGCCATAAGAGATATCTGCAAATTTTAGAACAATTTGGCACAAGGCTACAACACATACAAAGAATGACAAGACATACTTGCTGTGTACATCACTTGACGGCAGGCGACAATGTATATAGCTAATAACTTGTTTGATAAATTTTATTAATTGAGTACTACACTTATTTCGTCTATGGCCTAAAAAACATGAACAGACGAACATATTATGAAGTTAGGATTAGAACTAGATTTGACGAATCGAGAAGAATTTGATCTGCGTTGAAACTTTGACTTACGTTTCAAGGAACCATATATATATATATATATATATATATATATATATATATATATATATATTGAAGAAAAACAGACCATTTTAAGGTTCCATTATATAATAATTTATTTCACCAGAGCCCTTTTAAGGGACGCTGGATCATCAGATAACACTTCCAATATATATATATATATATATATATATATATATATATATATATATTTAAGGTGTGATATATTTATGGGATAAACTGCTCAATATCAGAAACAGAGCGTATGTAAATATAAATATAAAAGTGAACATTGAAGTCAACACTCAGAGCGACAGGCTGTTTCATGTTAGCTGCAATCATCAGCCGGCCTGACGATTGTGCCTAGCATGAAACAGCCAGTCGTCTCTGAGTGTTGACTTTAATGTTCACTTTTATATATATATATATATATATATATATATATGTATCTATGTATATATATATATAACTTTTTTCAAAAAATATATATATATATATATATATATATATATATATATATATATTAATTTGTTATAGTATATGTGGGATGCAAAAAATTCATAGGCCACAGGAAACGTCGATAACCTTAGTTATATATTATTTAGTGACTAAACTTTTAAAGGGTCGCGTATTTAAAAGTTGAAATATATGAATGGCGCAGGAAATATATTATCTATCGTAAAAGTAAGTGGCCATCTATACCAAAATTTTATATATATATATATATATATCAACCCAGTTCATCGCAGAAAAGTCGAACATGCAGATTAACATATTACAGATCGTTGGATGTTAGTACTCACAAGAGTCGTTTCAATTCAGAAAGAACAGGCTATTTATTTTCGGATATTTCAATTTCCGTCTGTTTACAGTTACACGTTCTTTCCTTTTGCGAAGATAGGGAAAATTCTGTGGCCTTTTGCCAGATTGTGTTGTTGTCCAGCTAAATAATTTATACAGAGACAGCGAAGCTCTATACACGGAGAGGCGCGTGTGGTTCTTAATACACGCCGATATAGTGGCGCGATTGGCTGCCGATTGATTCCCTTCGCACACGCAGCAATGAGACGAGGCAAAATAAAATGACGGTTATAAACACTGAGATTTATTTGACAAATATCGCGGAGGCTAAACTCGTTATGAACGGAGCTATATCAAATAGAAGCATATTACGAACGTTTTACTGTTATTTATGGAAAATCAATGCCGGAGTGATGGGCGAACCTTGTTGAAATGATGCAAGCCGTATGTGCGGGGATAGTAGTGGGAGGAGATAGGGAAGAGCGAAGAGAAAAAGAGACGAGTAAGAGAAGTCGTAGCTGTTGAGTAGAAGAGGAAGTAGTTGTAGAAGAAGGCGGGAGATAGAGTGGGAGGAGGAGCGAAAAAATGAGGAAGAAACTCTAACCAAGGAGGAAGAGAAGCTAAAGTTGCATGTAGGAGGGAGAAATGTGGGCGGGGTTATACGGAGAAGATGAAGACGAGGAAAATGAAGAAAAGAAAAAGAAAGGAAGGAGAGACAAAAAGACGACATGAGAATAAGAGAAAAGAGGAAAAGGGGAAGATATAAGCAGAGAGAAAACAGTTGGGGTTTCAAGAAAGAAAGAGAAAGAATAAAGCGGGCGTTTGAATGAATGAAAAATACATGTAAAAAAGGGTAAGAACAAAAAGAGAAATAGAGAAGAAAAGGGAAAAGAAAAGGGTGTAGTAATACATATATATAGACAAAGCAACCAATTCGGAAAGAGAAAGAGGAACTTGTGGGAGGAGTCTATGATGAGACAGGGAGCGGAGTCTATGATGAGACAGGGAGAGGAGTCTATGATAAGACAGGGAGAGGAGTCTTGTAAAATATGAAAAGAGGAAGTAGGAGATTAGAAGGACTTTTTTTTTCAGACTGCAGACGGCGTAGACGGAAAAAAGAAAGAAGGAAATAGGGAAGTAAGGAAGGAAGGAGATATAGATATATAACGAGTGGGTGGAGAGAGAAATGAAAAGGTGAGGAGGAGGAGGAAGGGAAATTTCAGACAAAAAGACGTGGCAGGGGAAGAGAATGATTTTGATCTGGAGGAAGGCAAAGAAAGAAAGAAAGAAAGAAAAAAAGAAAGAAAGAAAGAAAGAAAGAAAGAAAGAAAGAAAGAATAGAGTATGAGAAATAGTTGCAAAATAAAGTTATTTTAAAAAATAGTCAACGGGCGTGACTTCCGCCGGAAGAACAAAAAAATGCAAAAAATATCGCGAAGAGAGATGCAAATATTTAAAAGAATAATAAACGTCACAGGGGTATTTCATGGGTTTGCCAGATCGTAACAAAGGACATTTTGAATTTGAATAGGCATATACCAACGTGATAAAATAATATCATTGCAATGAATAAATCTATATGCAAAAATATTACGTCATCATCATAATAGTGGTTATATAATAACCTTATTTATTAGTGTAGTAAAAGAAGATGTAGTAAAAACAAAACAGAAACAAAGAAACGGTATGACAATAATAATAGCAGCATAGCGTGCAAATTACTCTTTTTGAGTAACTTCACGTCTACTTCTCATCTCTCAGTTGTGTCTCTGTCTTTGGACAGAGTGCGCTCAGGGGTGACTCCGTCAAAGGACAGAGTCGCAACTGAGGAAAATTATACTGAGAGGTGCTGGCCCTGGGGAACAGCTGCCCGAGGCCGCGCCTTCTCATTGCACTAGAGAGAAATATCAGTGCACGCACCGAGGCCAGCGCAACCGACGTTTGCGGAGGCTAGGGGAATTTGTGTTCCTTGCCCGGGTGTATGCACTCGGGCTCCCCACATTAAACCGACCTTGTGTCACAACCTGACCTCGTGGTTGGGGGGGTGAGTAAATACAAATAATAACTGCGGCATTTAACAACGATTAAAAAGAGTCAAATTAATGCCAATCGCGATACATGCTCGGGCGAATACGTCTCTTTCGATTCATGACTGACGAAGCAGACTATTTTCCCGCTCTAGGTTGCTGTTTCTTCTGTGGTAGACTGGTTGCCAACCGAGGCTATAGGACCCAGTCTACTATTTAACCCGTAGCAGGGAAGAGAAGAGATTGGTACATACTTTTCTCAAGGTTATTTGCGCGTAAGTGAATCAAACGAATTCGACAGGAATTCTCACTCAGACTTGAAGCCTATGACACCACAGCACATGAATCCAAACAGTTAAACTTGTATAACGGTCCTTTCTTATAAAAGTAACAATCGAAAAAAAATGAACCCAGTGACTAAAATATATAAGATCCCGGACTAATGTTATATGCAAGTAAAAATGAAAAAGAACTTCACATGAAAGGTTAATAACCTTTAAATACACCAAAAACTCCTACTTCGAGAGATGTTTTGTAAGACTTTCACTGTACCCTGATTCCAAAACTTTCAATTGATAATCGATATTCTCATAACAACTGTTTATTAATCAAATATTCAGTTATTGCTGATACATAAATGCACATATGTAAATTATCCAGAGTTTCTCTTGCGAATATTGGCTGGTGAGAATCGGTTGATACACGCTTCCAACCTTTGTTCCGTTCTGCTTTAATAGTCAAATTTCACTGAGGGCAGAGGGTATCAAACCTGCGGAAATCAATACCCGGAATTTGAAGCAGTATAAAGCCTGTTCCGTGAATCAGCGAAAAGGTGTATGTGTGTGTAGAACACTTCAAAGCGGTACGAATAAGTGTAACGGACAAAAATCTATCTGTCATCTATCAACATCCCGCACGGAAGAACATGTCCAGTGTGTGGATGCCTTTATCAGCGAAGACCGATGAATGACATTAGCGCAAGTGACAACAATCGTGGGAATCAGCTATGGAGCTGCACAAACTATAATGCATGACTATTTGCGGTTACCGTAAAATTTGCGTGCGCTGGATGCCCAAAAAAGCAACTGGTGTAAAAGTGGATTCGAGAGCAACCGAAAAGCAGTCCTGGGTATGACGATAAACTATATCTTACAGCAAGGCTTCTGATCAAAGGCATTTAACAACGATTGAAAATAGTCAAATTAATGCTAAACGCATTTGAGGAAAGTGGAACCATCTATTAATTGCTGGTGTTCCAGATCCACCCTGACCCGGGCTGAGGGCACCTGTTAGTGCGGGGTGGGGGGGTTCCAGCTATGGTCAAATAGTTAACCCGAAACTGGGGTCAAAATACAATGAAAGTGTAAAAATAGGTTTTAATACCAGCAATACATATTTGTAAAAATTATTAGCAGCAATGAATTTTTGAAGAAAAAATTATTACCAGCAATACATTTTTGTAAAAAAAAAATATTAGCAGCAATACATTTTTGAAAAAAAAATATTACCAACAATAAAAATATTG
>CAHIKZ030005552.1:2355000-2405000 GCA_903632075.3 Acanthosepion pharaonis
GAACCTAACAAGCCAGGTAATTAGCTCTTTAGGTTCATATTTAGATTTGCTCTACTTACATAGTTACTTTTGCTTTACTAGTTTTGGAGGTTTTTTTTCTTTGGAATCTGAGCTTGAATTCTGGACGATTGTTTTCGCCTCAATTTCATTTTCTTAGTTCTTTCTTTTTTATCCCTTGGGCATTGGTTTGTTCAAAAATACGTAAGCTTTTTTTCCGAACGAGTATAAGTATTTATATTTATATTATATAAATAAAGTGCTCAATATCAGAGATAGAGCGTGTGTAAATATAAAAGTGAACATAGAAGTCAACACTTAGAGGCGACTTATTTGTGCATTGATTGTTTTTCTACTTTATTTTTATGTGTGTGTGTGTGTGTGTGTGTGTGTGTGTGTACAGTGGGGGGGAATAAATATTCGTACACTTGAAAAATTGTATTTTTTTAAATGTAAAAGCCTTAAATAAAACAAATCTCGGCACATTTTATGTATAAGACACATACTATTAAAAAATAATAATAAACTTAAGTAATTCTCATTCTAACAGAAATTAATGCATTTTTTCATTCTAACTGGTGAAAAAAGTATTCGTACAAATCAATTATTAGAATAAAATAATCAATTAATTAGGAAAAAGTATATTCTACAATGGTCCAGTAATGTTATCAGTAATTATAGTTAACGCTATTAGCCATTATCAGAGCATTCTGCAATTTCTAGTCTTACGAGAAGGTTCTAATAATTCCTAAAGGTAAAGAATTGACTATTTCACAAAACAACACATTTTGTCTCTTTGGAAAGATGGGACAGTTACAGAACGATTTCTAACAACCTGAATATTCCTTTTACTACAATTGCTTCGTTCATTGCAAGGTTTAAACCTCGTAACAGCGTCGAAAACCAAAGACAAACAGGTGCCCCGAGGAAGATTTCTCTAAGATCAGCAAGGATATTAGGACGCCAGATCCAACAAAATCCAAAGGTTACCCGAGAAGAGCTGCAGGAACTTCTGCTTGCATTAGGGATTAAAGTAACTAAGCGTACAATAATTAATGAACTACTCAAAAACAGTCTGAAATCACGCATCCCAAGGAATACTCCACTCCTCTTGAAACGACACAGAGATGCGAGGCTAAAATTCGTTAGAGAGCATAAGGATAAAGAATATTCGTTTTGGGAAAAAGTACTATGGACAGATGAAACTAAAATAGTTGTTTGGCCTTAATTATCGAAATCATGTGTGGAGGAAGGACGGTGAAGCCTACTTACCAAAGAACACGTTGCCAACTGTAAAGTTTGGTGGTGGCAGTATCATGATCTGGGGCTGTTTTTCTGCAAAAGGTGTTGGCAGAATACCAATAATAGATGTCGAGATGAATGCCGAAAGATACCAGAAAATCCTACAAGACAATTTAATGTGTTCTGTTGAGAGACTTCGGCTACCTCCTGATTGTGTTTTTCCATCTGGATAATGATCCTAAGCATACCGCTAGATCTACAAGGAAATGGTTAGCTGAAAGTAACGTTGATGTCTTGCAATGGCCAAGTCAGTCCCCAGACTCGAACCCAATCGAGAATTTGTGGCGATATTTGAAAATTCAAACTGGGAAAAGAGCACCAACAAATATCAAAAATTTGAAGACAATATGCCAAGAAGAATGGGACAAAATACCACTCAATGTGTGCAAATCATTAGTTGAGACATACAGGAATAGACTGGTAGCTGTTGAACTCAATAAAGGATATTCCACAAAGTATTAAATTAAGTTAATATGCTTTTTTGTTTTGTACGAATACTTGTTCATCAGTTAAAATGAAAAAATGCATTAATTTCTGTTAGATAATAATTAATTAAGTTTATTACTATCTTTTAATAAAATGTACCTTTACACATAAAATGTATCAAAATTTGTTTTCTTTAAGGCTTTTACAATTATAAAAATACAATTTTTCATGTGTACGAATATTTATTCCCCCCCACTGTATATATATGATATAAAAGTTTCAAACACTAATATTCCATCTTTGTAATTTATTGCATTGGAATCGTAATCAGATTACGATTCCAATGTAATAAATTATAACCATGGAATATTAGTTTTTGAGTTTTTTATATTATATTCATGTTCTGTCCTGGTCATTGAGCAACACCTGGTTTCTATCCTCTTGGAAAAAAAAAAAAATACATATATATATATATATATATATATATATATATATATATATATATATATATATATATATAGCTAATATTAGTGGTAAATATACACATACACATGCAAAATATATAAATATATATATACATATAGGTGCATACACATACATGTATATTTTTGAATAAAAAAATTCAGGACGATAGAATCCAGGTATCCAGTTAAACTACTTTTATTCCAACTTATTCAGATGGAGATGGAAAAATTTACTCCGGATTATTCCTTGAAACTCCCCTCTCTAAAACTTCTCCCTGTTAAATTTTAATCTCCCACCTTCTCTCGTCTGTTACCCCTCTCTTTAGCTCTAACATCCGTCCCACACTCTCATACTTACACTCTGTCTAAATTTTTTATTTCCGGAGTTGTTTTTTCTGTTTTCTTTTTTGAATTTGTAGGTCTGATGAATTGGATCATATTTACGATTCCAATGAAATAAATTATGACCATGGAACATTAGTGTTTAAGCCTTTTTATTATATATATATATATATATATATATATATATATATATATATTGTTGAAACTTGACTAATGCATGGAATAATAATGCAACACAAAATGTACTTAGAACAAAATGTATTGAAACAAGAAAGTGTACACAATATTTACATATAGTCTTTTGTATATTCCTGGTAAGACCGTTCCTGGAGAATGTGTTGACTGAGACGCAGTCGGGCAGAGTCTCTGGTTGAATCTCTTGATTCCACCCTCTCTTCCCGGTACCAACCATATTTATATGGTCGGTACTCCACTATGCAAATTAGGTGGATCCTACCACAACATATATATTGTTTATCTTATTAAAGGAGCACTTATGCTGCCTCCATCTATCTTTAAAATTATTCTTCGTGGACCCAATGTATATCATATTAGTGCTAGGGCTCTCTGTGGATGAAATAGTACATTGGTATACCACAGAATTAATACAACATTTATTTTCTAATGGGACGAATATTTTCTATGAAAATTTCTCGGACATTCAGGCCGGTAAATGTTATTTAATACTGTTTATCATAAACAGAGCATTTGCTTAAATACTTGTATCTATAAAATAACAACGTTAAACATAATAAAATGTCTTTAATAAATAAATTGTCGGACCTTGTCCATTTCTTAACATATATATATATATATATATATATATATATATATTGACCACTATGTTATATATATATATATATGTGTGTGTGTGTGTGTGAAGCAGTCGCATGTCTAGCCACAACCCTAACACTAGTACGTGAAAGTGTATGTGTGGGAGTGAGAAACAATGGTGATATAAAAGTTAAAAAAGAGAAGTTTTTAAGAAGATAAATTTTAATCCCCCCCCGCCCCGTCACCTTAAGGCCTTTTCTCGTCTTTTTCCCCCGTTATACCTCTCTCTAGAGCTTTCATACATTTCTCTCTCACCCTTGTTTTCTCTCATTTGTAGTTCGGATGAACTGTATCATGATGAAGCTGCCAATGTAATAAATTATCACCATGGTATATTAGTGTTTTACCATTTTATATTATATTCTTCCTGTCTTTGACATAGAGCTCTACCAGGATTTTATCATGGAAATATATATAGATATTGATCACTAACATTATCTATCTATCTCTCTCTCTCTATCTCTCTCTCTCTCTCTCTCTCTCTCTCTCTCTCTATCTATCTATCTATATATATATATATATATATATATATATATATATATATATATGTATATATAAATAAAAAGAAAGAACAGTAAGATATATAATCCGGTGTTCTTATAGATATTTTTTATTTTTACAAAATAGTGCTCAATGTAAATTTACAGAGCATTAATATTATAAATTAATTGATTTAAAATATGGTAATCAATTAATTTATAATATATATATATATATATATATATATATATATATATATATATATATATATATATATATATATATATAGTCGGTACACGTACTTGAGTTACTATCATTGTTTTTTTTTATTAATCAGTGAAATTAAGAACACTCAGCTCAGATTGAGAATTTCTACTGAAGAAAAGTAAGCCTCCGACTATCTAGGCCGCTTGGCATTAATTTCATTGTTTTAAAAAAATCAACTCAAATACATATACACACCAAAAGGAATACTATAGTACCAGAAAAATAATGTCGGATAAAACCCCCAATATATATATATATATATATATATATATATATATATATATATATATATATATATGTATGTATATGTGTGTGCGAAGAGAAAATAAAAGGTAAATGTCGCAAGATAGACGATAATTAGATGCCCCAAATTAAAAAGAGAGACAAATCGTACGGAAAAGAACGAAAGCAACTTGACTGAGACAAGCGACTATTCTTTCCATTCATCGAAATACCACCCTTCTCAAAACATATGTCTCTCTCATCTTGATCTCTTGCTAACTCTAAGTTGTAGAACAAAGCGAAATGTCAGCTTAGTCTTTAAAAGTGCATTTTAAACTGATTATTTTCGATGGGACACGCAAGTATTAAAAAAGATTAAAAAAAAAACATATAAAAGCCCTTTAGCGAATCTGACCTTAAAGCCAGGATATTGTTGTCTGCAAAATCCTGCCATTGATGAATCCTTCAACATGGCAATCGAGGATTGGTCGTTTTTTTTAAAAATTATTTTTGCCTTTTTCTTTCTTTCTTTTTGAGTTATGTTCTTCTTCATCGAATTCCTTTGCAGCTCCGACCAAAAATATTCAGGAATCGACTAATTTCCTCAAAGGACATTTAGCTTAAATTTGATAAATGATCGAAAGAATGATTTTAGTATTTTTAGCATTCACCCTACATCTTCAATAGAAAGCACTATTTTCCCATAGTTTAGAGACCGGTTTATTTATCGGTGTTTATTAAAACAAAGTTTTGATCGAAACATTCTGCCACCTTCCTCTGACCTATACTGGTCATCCTTTCAGATACTGATGTAGATTATCCTTTCAGATAAGTAAACAGATGATTATTTTTAATTTTTTCTAAATGTTATTATTATTATAATTATATAATTTTATTATAAAAAATTATTTTGACCTGCAGTTCTTTTATAATCACATGTCGGGTGATAATCATTGACTTATTGCGTGCGAAGGGTGGGATTCGTTGCTGTGTCCAGTTAATAATAGAAAAAAACTGCTATTAAAAAAAGAATTTAAATGCACAAAGTTCTTTGAAGTATATCGAATTAGAATTTGTTTCTGTAGAGATGGTGCACCAGAGACTTTGATAATTTCTTGTTGAGTTCCTTTCTTTAACAGACCCAAAGCTCCAACTACAGCAAAAACAGTTTTAGTTTTTAAGGGCCACATTTCTTTTTCTATTTCCATTTCCAAGTTTTTGTATTTGCTTAGTTTTTCAAAATCTTTCGTGAGGATGTTGCAATTCTTCTTATTATTACTCTTCTTCTTCTTCTTCTTCTTCTTCTTCTTATTATTATTATTATTATTATTATTATTATTTCCTTTGATGTCTGATGTGTATTCATTTCTTTCCGGGCTCCGCCCAGGGACCTAAGGTTAGTAATGGCATCATGACGTTTTTCACTTAAGAAAAAAAAAAGAATTACATAGCCAAAGACCTTCGTAATGTGTGGGCTGTACTCGTGAGAACATTTTTTTGTATTTCTTTAAGGCATAGGCTTCCAGGAATCCCTTCAATGAGTCTACTGCAATCTTTTCAAACCAGTCCGAGGGCTCCAACTACAACATAGATTCTTGATGTTCCCATGTGCCACATATTATTATTACTATTATTATTATTATTTAGAGTTTCATGATGTGCTAATTGATACAATCCTTTAGAAAGTCATTTACATGAGACTTGAGATAAATGGGAGTATTACCTTGTAATTTTATTAAGCATATTACATTAAGAGAATTCTTCCGAGTATGTGATTGTTGCTCATGAGCAGAATCTGTTGTATCCCAGATAGTGCCATCGGTTTACCGGAATGTTCTTTATGTATTCTTCATTATTCTTTTTAATCATTCTTAGCGCTCCTTATATTATTAGAAGAATAGTTGTGTTTAAATGTCACATTCTTCCAATTTCTCTTTCCAGGGCCTTACATTTGCAAAGTTAGTCAAAATACTTTGGAAAAAAAACTGATATTATTATTATTATTATTATCATCATCATCATTCGATTTCTGCTATGGACACACTACCTACCAAGTCTGCGGAAAGACCTAAGGCAGGTCGTGGTGTGTTGTTATGGCCACATTTCATGTTAGTTTTTTTTTTTTTTTTTTTTTTTTATCTCCGATGAAGTTGCTAGCGTTACATAGACAAAGTTCTCCTTAGTGTGTGTGCTGTACTTAATAAGACAATTTTCTGTATGTCTCTTAAGCTGGGGTTTCAGGGATTCTTTCAATGTGTTGTTTTGTTCCATTTTTATAATTCCAAGTGCACCTATTACCACTGGTATTATTCTTGTTTTCAATTTCCACATTATTATTATTATTATTATTATTATTATTATTATTATTATTATTATTCTCCCTTCTGCTTCTTCTTCGTTTTTTTTGTTTTGTTTCTATCCTTCTTCTTCTTCTTCTTCTTCTTCTTCTTCTTCTTCTTCTTCTTCTTCTTCTTCTTGTTCTTCGTTTTTTCTCTCTTCTTCTTCTTCGTTTTTTTTGTTTTTCTCTCTTCTTCTTCTTCTTCTTCTTCGTTTTTTCTTTGTTTTTCTCTCTTCTTCTTCGTTTTTTGTTTTTCTCTCTTCTTCTTCTTCTTCTTCTTCTTCGTTTTTTCTCTCCCTTCTTCTTTTCTTTGTTTTTTTTATTTCTTTTCCTTCTTCTTCTTCTTTAATTTTGTTTCTCTCCCTTCTTCTTCTTTTTCTTCGTTTTTCTTTCTCCCACTTCTTCTTCTTTTTCTCCTTCTTCTTCCTCTTCTCCTTCTTCTTCTTCTTCTTCTTCTTCTTCTTCTTCGTATTTTTGTTTCTCTCCCTTCTTCTTCTTTTCTTCTTCTTCTTCTTCTTCTTCGTTTTTTTTTTTTTGTTTCTCTGCCTTCTTCTTCTTCTTCTTCTTCTTCTTCTTTAGTTCCACCAGTTCAGACATTCAGAGACAGTTCTACGTCCAGAAAATCAAACCATTCTCATTCCCATCGTATTTCAATTGTAGGAGGAAGTACCAATTCGGTAGTTGTCCAAGAACCGTTACTTTGAGGAACAAATTCCTGCAAGAATTATTTTCCGATCGCTGCAACCTTAACTTCTTCAAATTAAGGTTCCTTTCTTACCTTTTCTCCGTATCCACATAATCATTGCTTCCAACTCTTACATTCATATGACACATCTCATTTATTAGCCCCCTTCCTTGAGTGGCTCTTGAACCTTTTATTTGGTAAACATGAGTATCAAAAATAATTAAAAAAAATAATTTATTTCCATTTCATAGAAATGTAACTAAGTGGTATAGCACGTCAGACTATATGATGGTTCAGTGTAGGATACAAGTTCGATTCCTGTCCGAAGACATATTTTCTATGAAATTTCTCGGACATTCAGGCCGGTAAATGTTGTTAATATTATTTATTATAAACATGTATTTACATATATATTTGTGTCTATAGAAATAACGTAGAAACAATGCATTTTATTAAAATAACTGTCGGACTTAATCCATTTAATAATATATGACGTCATTTGTTTACGTTAAGATACGCTTCGAGCAGATATAAGTGTTCGAGTGAATACATGGGAAATTTGTGGTTTAATACACACACACAGACACACACACACACACACATATATATATATATATATATATATATATATATATATATATATATATATATATATGTATATATGTATGTATGTATGTATGTATAAATAAAAAAAGAAAGAACAGTAAGATATATAGTTCGGCTTTTTTATAGATATTTTATTTTTTACAAAATAGTGCTCAATGTAAATTTACAGAGCATTAATATTATAAATTAATTGATTTAAAATATGTTTTTTTTTCGCTACACTGTTCTGTTGTAGAGTAGTCTTCACAGTGGAGGCTTGTATTCCACAAAGTCGGTCCTAAAATAGGTTCGACGTACAAAACGTTAGGAACTTGTTATAAGAGTTAATGACGCAGCAATCTAAAAAAAACGTTAGGAACTTGTTATAATAGTCAATGGCGCAGCAATCTAGTTGTGGTGGTTGATACTTTAATGTTCGACATCCACTGACTCACCAACTCACTCTGAGCCCCCTAGCGACTTCTACTACTACTACTACTTATTATATCTGGGAGAGTCTATTTACAATATAATAGGTATGTTCTAGTATAACAAGTTCTAACCAGGTTTCAAAAAAGGAAGCTACAAGCTTCAAATTTAATTTTGTAATTAAAGACATTAGTTCCATTTCATCCTCAAGCGAATTTTGGAGTGCAAATTACAAAATCAAATTCGAAGCCTTTAGCTTCCATTTTTGAAACATGGTTAGAACTGTGTAGCGAAAAAACCATATTTTAAATCAATTAATTTATAAATATATATATATATATATATATATATATATATATATATATATATATATATTGCGGTATGCTTCATTGAATAATTTAGACTAGTTTTGTCTACTTATTTCCTATTGGATCCTTTCCTAATGACGGAGAAGATTTTAATTGTTGTTATTGCCGTGTTTATACATATTTTATTCCACGTCCTTTCGGCAAAGCACACACAATGTCATCATCACGATGTCGTTCATTGCAAGACAAATATTGTAGGGTTCATTATTTTCGTAGACAAATTTCTTGTGTTCTTCTGAAAGTTAAATTTCATACTTGTGAAGTGAAGAACGCTGAGTCAGTGCGTGATCGCCTGACACCGTTTCAGAGGAGGAAACTGTATAATTGTCGAAAGTTCTTAGGAAATAAGTAGTAAAAACTATTAGTGCCAACCTTGCCATTTTAAACTATCTATTGTACACATTTTAAAACATTTGTGCCGTATTCGTAAATAATTTTGTTAATGTTTGTTTTCAATTTTTTAATATTCTTCGAGAATTTTTAGTTTATGATTATTCTTTTTATAAAAAATTATAAAAGTATCTTTGACAAGAATTTTTCTGAATTGCAAATGTGGACAGTCATGCTGTTGCAAATGATTAGAAATGTTGTACATATGATTCAAATGGAAACGCAGAGACAACGTTGTTGTAGTGCGTCTAACATAAATATTTTTACCAGTGGAGATACAATCTCCCAGAGGAAATTTCAATTTGTAGACGATGTTCTGCAACACGTTAGTATGCGGGGAAGATTTATCACGAATGATTGTATTAGATATAGTAGATTTAGTGTAGTAAATGATATGATCTGTGGTGAGTATATTAGTATTTATTAATTTCGTCTTGTATTTAATTAGAATGTATTTCTTTGCGATATAGAAAATATTATAATCTATTTGTTTAGTATAAAAATCTCTGATGGAACATCTTATTTGTTCATCAGCAATATAATTAGGGAATTTATTATTAATAAGAGTTTGTTTTAAATCTTTTAGTTCACTGTAGAAGATCTGTTTTGTGGATGAATTAATTTTGTAAGGTGTATGAGGTTTTTATAATTGCTATTTTAATAAACATTCACTCTTATAGTTAAGGTTGCACGAATTTATGCTGGTAGATTTATTTTTATATGGGGAGATAATAAATTTATTGATATTTGTGTTTATCAATATATCTAGAATTGAAATTTTGTTGCTCTTATTAAATTCATATGCAAACTTAAGGACAGAATTATTCTAGAATTGCTTTTGAAATATATGTATTTCTTCCGTATTCTTGACTAATAGAAGGATATCATCGACGTATCTTAGGTAGATGGTTTTTTTTTTAAATTGTTAAATATGTTATTTTCAAGGTGAGACATATAGAAATTGCTAAAAGTCTGACACAGAAATAAATCCAAGAAGGCGACGTTCCATTATATATATATATATATATATATATATATATATATATATATATATATATATATATATATATATATATATTATTTTTTGTGATGACAGAATGGGACTTCGGTAGCAGTAAAAAATATTATAATACATTTACCCCTTAAAACGTAGAATGAAAATAGAATTTAACCCCGCTACGAATACACGCTCGATATGCAGAATGATTGCTCATAAATTGATCATTTAAATGACAGATCGTGTATATATATATAAATATACATACACACACACACACATATATATATATATATATATATATTGAGGAATCGCAGAGCCGAGTTCGAATTCCAGTTGAATCCATTACGTTCACTTACGTGCTAATACCCGTGGGAAAGGTATGAATCCTCTTCCTCTCCCTCCAGCTATGGGTAAAATAGCAGGACAGACTGGGTTATATAGCCTTGGATGGCAACTGGTCTAGGAGAAGGACAACTCTGAATTCAAAACCTGTAAAAGGCTCGTTTGGGGAACCTGTGGCACATAGAGCACCAGGTCTTTGAATTCGGCCCTTCAAAAAGTGTGGATGGTTCTGCACGAAATCTTCACCACGATAATCAAATCTCATGTGCTGGTGTCGGGCTATCGGTTTCCTAAGTACTGTTCCGCTTGACCCTCATCCGTCGTATTTGACGGGAGAGTTGAGTATATATATATATATATATATATATATATATATATATATATATATATATATATGTGTGTGTGTGTGTGTGTGAGTTGTTTGTCGTATTTTCGTCGGCGAATTTTCACCTCAAAGTGCTTAACAAGGCATAAATAAAAATTATTTTTGTCCAATCGTTAAAAGAATTACATGTATGGAAAGAGAATAAAAAAAAAGCATTCTAATAATGTTAATATCTTGTGCCTTCAGACATTGAATTTTTTATACTTATTTTTTATGAGAGCTTCTGCCGTATTTTCACACATAATACACTTGGAATAACGTGTTTCTGTTAATGTGGTATTTATAACTCCTCACTGATAAATTATGAAATAAAAGTACAATTGTGTTTATTTATTTACTTTTATAAAAACTGGGGATATTTAAAAAAAAAGTTGTTACTTTTTTTTCTAAATCGGGAAAAATTTAAAAGCTTTTTACGATATTAAAAGAACGATAACTAGTTTTTGTTTTTTTACCCTCTGTTTTATTTAAAAAGAAAAACCAAATCACATTGTACTTTTAATTCATAATTCATCGGTATTTTTAATATTTATTCCGATTCTAACAAGTGAAGAATCATAAATTAAATGCAACGTTAACAGAAACACGGTCAGTTTTTCTTTTAACAATGTAAAAAAAATGTAAAATTATTTTGTTTTGTGCAATTGAAGTTATATCAAAGTAGTATTCTAAGAATAAAAATCCGATAAAAATAATTTCACTTTAAAAAACTGAAATAAATGTTATCATACTTTTAATTCTTAGTCTATTTTGTTTAATAAAACTTCAACTATCTAAACAAAAAAAAAATAAATAAAACATTTCATTGTTTTACGACCGTGAAAATTTGTAAATTGAAAAAAATGTCCATATTTGGAAATTAAATAAGGTTTCTGTACGTAAAAAATATATTAAATTTCAATTTTCTTTTAAATTTCCGTTCGATATTTCCGAAAAAATGTGGAATGCATGTGATATCTTTAAAGCATTGTAATTATTTATCTATCTATCTATTTTATAATTTATGAAAAGTAAGGATTTTATATCCGTATTAAAGCTTGGTCTATGAAAACAAACAATGGGTTCACTTATTTATTTAATTTTCTTCGCTAACAGTTCACAGATATGAAAAATCAAAATCAAAGAACTGACGCCAAAGTCTGAACTTCTAATATAGGTGTGAAAAAATTATGGAATCAGTAAATTTATTTAATCCAACCCGACATCAAGCCTCTTAAAAATGTTCAAATTTTTTCATATCGTTTGTTGACAGCACGTTTTGGAAATATTTTTTTTTATTGCTGGCTGACTGGATTTGATCCAACCATACAAAAGACAAAGTGGCTTCATTTGAACCATCACTTCTTTTTATAGGTTTTTTTTTTTTTTTTTTTTTTTTTTGGCAAAAGTTGTTGAAATTATGCGATTGTTTTTTGGGGTTTTTTTTTCTGAAAACTCACAGCAGACCTAAAGTGCCAGTTATCGTTCAATCAAGGATGCTGAAAATGTGTTATAGCACTGGGACAGCCAAATTGTTTATGGCTGATATCCTGTTTCGTTAATTCTATTCGGTATCTATTATTATTACTATTATTATTATTATTATTAATATTTTCACTATTATTATTATTATTATTGTTGCTGTTGTTTTTATATTGGATATATCTGATAATGGCCATATATATGCTCCTATCCACAATTTACAGATAAAAACACGAGCTATTCCAAGCATCGGTGTCACCTGTAAACTTACAATGATGTCAGATATCTCTTCGGCGTCTTGATGGATGATTTTCACTATGATTAAGTTAAATAAATAGACTAATATATAAAATGTATAAATATTTTTTAACTGTTTCTGATCATATGTATGCACACGGACGCATATATATATATATATATATATATATATAAAAGAAATATGTTGTAGTGGTTCCAACGAGAGAAAAGTATGTATATTAAAAAGAAGAGGGTGGTGCAAACGTTTTTGGTTGTAATGTGGATTTATTGAGAAAAATATTATACTTTGTTTTACATAATTTCACGACACGTGTTTCTGGTCTGGTCTCGCAACCGTCTTCAGGTGAAAGTGGAGATTTTTACATATTATTAAAAATAATTAATTTTTCTTCATGTTCAATGTGGAATATTCTCGATATGAGACATTCTGTTTGTGTGTTGGCAATCCGAATTTTCTTTCTAGAATATATATATATATATATATATATATGGATAGGTTGGTTAATAAAACAAGGGCAAACAAAAGGGTACCAATATAATCAGTACGATAAACATTTATTAATTATTAACCATATGACAGAAATGAAGCACGGAGAGAAAGGTTTTATGTTCGGAACTTTTGGACACGCCTGTGTCCTTCATCAACGGATCGAGAAACAAACAGAGAAATGGCAGATGTTTTTGCAGATTTTCTAGTGGAAATCGTATTATAGCAAAAAAAAAAAAACAAAAACAGATCTCTGATTCTAAGATGGGCGAATCTTTTTATGTAAATATACTATAATTTAAAATGTTGATCGTAGTACATGTGTTAGGCAGATCTATTGTTACTAGTGTGTGTTGTGGTGGGAGTGAGATTGTAAACATTGATGAGGAGAGTTATAGGTTGGAGAGCGGGAAACATTTTGCAGCAAAAATTGGCAGATTACGTGGTCGAATTTTGGATAATGTAAATATGCTTAGAATATGCAATGAAAAGGAAGAAAGGGAAAGAAAGAAAAGGAGGGTAAATGGTAATATATATAATAAAATCATATAATATATATATATATATATATATATATATATATATATATATATATATATATATATGTATGTATGTATTAAGCGTTTTTACCACAAGCGAGGTGGGAAGCCATTAGCACGCAAGAGTTTACAGAGAGTTGGAACGAGAGAAAAGAGGAGTGATAGAGGAAAGGATGAAGAGAAGGATAGATCAAGGCATCTGGAGACGTCAATTGACATTACATTTGAATAGTTGGAGATTATAGCGATCAGGGAAACAGAAGAATGGAAGGGAGTTCCACAGGCGAGAAGTGCGAGACACGAAGCTCTTGGAGTAGAAGAGACGACTTCATTTAACAGTTTTTACAGTGAAAGGTTGAGAGCGATATGACAGCATGGTTGAACGCTTGAATTCACGAAGTCTGGGAACCAGCGAAAGCAGTTACCGTGAAAGTATTTATAACAAAGACATTGGGAGGCGACGGCACTTCTCTGAGAGAGCGACTGCAGACGAGATGCCAGATCAGGGCCAATTACATTGCATATATATATATATATATATATATATATATATATATATATATATATATATGCGGAGTTGGGTAACAAATAAATATGTCTGTAAAAAGAGAATATAAATAGACAAATGTAAAACTTTTCTTTGCCAGCGCATTTCGCCCTCCGAGGGATATTATCAAGGCAAATATTAACATAACACAACGCACTTGGCCTGCTTTCAAGCAAGAAATATACTATTGACGCTTGATGTTTACCACATTGTACACTCGTTTTATATATATATATATATATAATTATTTTTTAAAAAAAATTTATAACAAAGTAAGGTTATAAATCACTTCAAAAATAGCCATTTTGTTTCAACACACTCTGTGTCTTATCAAGTGATAGTGTTGAAAAGACACATGTGTTATGTTATAAATTTTTTTTGTTATAAAAATAATTATATCTCTTTCTACTTTGTATTGAGCACTCTTTTAAGAATAGTAATTGTTGGTTATTGGAATTCATTCCGTGTATACCAATTATATACTTTGTTATATATATATATATATATATATATATATATATATATATATATATATATCTGTGATGAGGTACACTATTTACATTAAGGACACATGGCAGAGTGGATAAAGGCGTTGGTTAGATCTAGTGACAGGACCTAAAGAGTGTGAGTTTAATACCAGATTAAAGCAGTGGAGAACTTGGAGAGAGGAATTAACAGGAGATAGCTGATAACTGAGATCCTTTAAACAAGGCCCGTGTAACTAGAACAGTCTACTTCAGTGACCGAAATAAAAGGTTCTCTTCAACATTCCAAACACGTGAAGAAGGCCGGAGCGTACAATGGCCGAAACGTTGTAATAAATATGGCGACAATGAGGACAATAGTACGAATAATGTAAAAAGTATATATATATATATATATATATATATATATAAATTATTAATCTTTCAAATAAAATATAATTCTGCCAAGCGTTTTCTAATTATGATGTTTTTTGATACAGACTGACCGATATATCGTATAAACTAGTTTTAGTTTTACTAAAATCGTTTATATATATATATATATATATATATATATATATATATATGCGTGTGTGTGTGTGTGTAGAATAATTCTATCTTTCGTGTTTCTTCTTTAATTCCTTAATTCTCTCTTTATTTATTTCTAATTTATGCTCCCTTTCTTTCTTCCCCCTTTTATTTGCTTCTTTCTTTCTTTCTTTCCGTTATTCATTCAGACTTTTTTTTTCTTCTTCGTTGTCTTTCATGTCATAGGAAAATAATTTTGTTCTTGTAGACTTCGTGTATTCAAATAATTTTAGCAACACAATCTTACATCAATGAACAAACTCCCTCTACGTATCTAACTCTCAATCACTATTTCTCTATGTAAGAATGAATGTGTGCACATATATGTGTGTACAGGGAACGTATCTGTATACGTGTCTCAATTTATACAGTGATTTTATTCATATATATATATATATATATATATATATATATATATATATATATATATATATATATATATAATGGGTGTATACATAAAATGTATGCATATATCTATACATATGGATACGTTTTATGCATGTATTTTATATATATGGATACATTTTATATATATATACATATATATATATATGTGTGTATATATATATATATATATATATGTGTGTGTGTGTGTGTGTGTGTGTGTGTGTGTGTGTATAATATGTGTATGTATAAAATCAACAATATTTTCTACTTAGGATTGCCCATGTATATTCTTCCCTGTAGTAATGAGATTTATTCCCTGCGAAATATTATCATTCCATGTTAATGACGATATATCATTCCTTAAATGGATAATAAGCGCATATATATATATAATATATATATATATATATATATATATATATATATATATATATATATATATATATATATATATATGTTTTGTGTATTGTTCCTTTTTTCTTTCTCTTGATTCGTAATCGAAGAAGAAGGATGTTCGTTCCTGATTAAACCACTTTTTTTCACAATATCTGTCATTTCATAAAAAAAAAATATACACACGTTTCTATTAGCCATTTCTTTATTCTTTATAAATCCTCTTTATCGTATGAATTCATACAGTCCTCGTGCGCATTCTCGCTGTAGATAACATAGTAACAGTAAGCAGCATCTCAAAAAAGGATTTCAATATGATCTACTGATGGCAAAGCGTTAGCCCCAGTTGCAAATACGATTATTAATGGTAATTCCCGCACCCGTGTGTGTGTTTTTCGCCCATCCCCGTTCCTATAAAGCCTCAAACATCAAATTATGACCTAACACGATATTGCCATCACGTTTACACTCTGTTAAAAGATCTTGCAACATATGCGTTATCTTTGGTGTCGGCTGTTTTTTAAATAATTGTAAATATCATGTTCTTCCTGTCGCCATCGAGGTGCTAACATTTTATGTAAAGTAACATTTTATTAAAAGGAATTTATGTAACGCTGTTGTTCGGACTTGGATTATTAAAAATATTTCGAAATGTAACTGAAAAGGTGACGTAACTGGCAACAAAACAAGAACATATTTTGACAATCTTTAACATTCGGGCCCTCAGCAACAACACAAAAATCTGTATGACAAACGAACGGTTATTCCCTTGACACCGGAATTAATGTATCCACTTTTTGTTTAGTTATTTTTAAAGCCATATTTAGAATCAAATATATGAAAATGAATTTATATTTTCTCTTTATTCTTGAAAATTCATAACAACAATGTTAAACATTATTTACACTATTTACATTATTCGGACTATTGTCCTCATCTTTGTTGCCATATTTATCACAACGTTTCGGTTGTTGTACGTTCCGGCCTTCTTCAGGTGATTGGAATGTCGAACTGAACATTCCAACCTTCTGAATAAGGACGGAGCGTACAACGGCCGAAACGTTGTAATAAATATGGCGACAAAGATGAGGACAATAGTCCGAATAATGTAAATAGTGTAAATAATACCTCATCTCAGAAATATAGATATTTAGTGGAACTAAAGATTATTTATTTATTAGATTGTTTAATTACAATAATAATTTTATACTTACAAGTTTATTGTAATATTAGAAGCAACTGCAATGAAATAATTTTTTACCATTTCATAAAGAAATGAATCTGAAAAGAAATGTTTTATTCATAAATTTATAAAAATGTCTGTGAACAAGAAAATTAACTTAATTTACATTATTCGGACTAATGTCCTGATTTTTGTTGGCATATTTATCACAACGTTTCAACCGCTGTACACTCCGGCTTTCTTCAGGTGGTTGGAATGTCGATAACTGACATCCATCAGACATGGCACGTGGAACTTGAACAGTCTACCGCAGCGAGAGAAATAAAGGGTTCAGTTCGACATTCCAACCACTGGAAGAAGGCTGGCACGTACGACGGTCGAAACGTTTTGATAAATATGGCAACAAAGACGAGGACATTAGTCCTAATAATGTAAATATTGTAATAAGATTAAACATTGACAATATACTAATCAGATTCATGAAAGTAAGAATTTATATGGGTAAGACGTTTTTTTCCTTTTATTTACCCTGTCTATTTAGGGTGGAATCGGCAATTGACTCTCCCCAAGCAATATCTATACCATTAACTTGATGTTGTTATTAAGTTGTGTCATAAATAATTTCCGCTTGTCTTCATCAAGATAGTTCTTCAAAAATTCAAATACAATTACATTCTGTGCAAATCCAACATTATTTACAAGCGTCTTACGACCACATCACATCGAAACACAGTTTTCCGTACGATCAGACAAGTTAATCATCGTCGAGTCTGGTCAGTAATTAGATGGTGACCTTATGGGAATACCCGGTGTTGCAAGATTGAATGTGCGAGTTGTGTAATAGATATTGACCCTTGATAATCGAAGAGTTTCAAATCCTGTTGGGTTCGTTATTCAGTTACGTGCAAATACCCTTGGGAAAGGTATGAATCCAATTACCTTCCAACTATTGATTAATTAGTAATATTTCTATCACTAAATAATTCAAAGGGTTGATAAACAATTATTATCGAAAAAAAAATATTACAATCTACAAATATTTTTCTGGCTTTAAATAACTTTCAAATAGTTGATAAATCTTAGAAAGCGAATCAATAAAGCTTTTTTTTGCAAAGACTTGTTGCACAGAAGGTTGTGATGTGAAATGTTTTTCGACGAACTTTATCATTAGAAAAAGGTTTATCCTGTAAAAACGTTTTGCAGCGATCGGAAGATGTAATAATCCGTTGGTGCAAAGTCAGGTGAATATGACTCGTTAGGAGGTGAGGAGAGGGTAGAACAGACTAACCAAGTTCCAAATATTTCTCTTACGTTATTCTTGCGTTGTCAAGAAGAACATTTTTTCCTGTTGACAACGACGCTTTTCGGTCAAAAGTTTATGGACACGTTACAGATGCTGGACGCATAAATGTGCGTTTAGTGTTACACTGCGTTTTAAGAACGTTAAATAATATCTCAACGGTCACACCACACGCACAACGTTACCTTTATTACATGGAGCTCAGCATTTGTTGTTGCTTGTGGAAGTTCATCCTCGTCAGTCCACTATAGTTTGCATTGAACATTGTTGCATACAAGCCATTTTCATCAACGGAATGACTCAACGTTTAATAACTGAAAACTGGCACGTCCTGGGTAAGACGATAAACTACATCCGCACCCTGGGTAAAAATAAACTACATCTGATCAGGAGGTTTTGAGAAACTTGGAACCACATATAAATGTTCAACGTGAGTCGGCGTTAGGGTCCCGAATATATACATGCATATATAGAGAGAGAGAGAGAAATTCGTCGAGCCTAGAATAATCCATCAGCAGTACGTAACAACTACCAAGAATCGAACACGGACTGTTTCGATACAATGCAAACGTCATACCAACGGTCCCACGGACAGCAGTGACGAATAAAACACAAACTAGACTACATATAGCGAAACGGCCGTCTAGTGCTTTCTGCATTCTGTTGAGGATGATTCTTGTAAATAAAACTTTGTTTTGGTTTTTTTTAAAGCGTTTCACCCCAAGAAAGGTCGGAAGCTACTAGCACGCAAGTGATTACAGAGAGTTGGAGCTAGAGCAAATAGGAGTGATGGAGGAAAGGATGAAGAGAAGGATAGGGGATAAATCAGTGCATCTAGAGATGTGATTATATCTATCAGGGAAACAGGAAGAGTGCAGGTAGTTCCACAGGCGAGAGGTGCGAAACATGAAGCTATTGGAGTAGAAGAGACGGCTACATTTAACAGTTTCGACAGTGAAAGGGTGAGAGCGAGATGCCAGCCTAGTTAAACGCTTAAATTCATGAAATTTGGGAACCAGCGAAAGCAGCTCCTCAGAGCAGTTACCATGAAAGTATTTCTAGACAGAGGGAGGCGACAACACGTCTGTGAGAGAGCGACTGCAGACGAGATGCCAGATCAGGGCCAATTACGTTGAACCTTGAGACAAACATAAGGGGCACCAGACCATATATGGCAGCAATACTCCATGCAAAAGCGAATGATTGATTTTTAGATTTGAAGGATCGACTCCGGCGATAAAAATTTCCTGGCACGGCACAGGGAGCCAACTTTCCTTGCGGTGGACGAAGCTATTGACCCAATTTATTTGTTCCATCTCAGCTCAGCAGTCAATGTGAGGCCGAGTAGCCGCAAAGTGGAGCTCCCTAGAAGTTGAGCGTCAGACATTCTAATGGGGGGCAGGGATGATTCACTGTAGAGAGCAGTTTTGTTTTTGTGGCGTTAAAATTAGCCAGCCAATTCCTGCCCCAGTCCACAACCGATTGGAGGTTCTTTTCGAAACAAACGGCCTGGTTAGTTTTGTCAACAACACTAGATTTGTTTTTGAGACAGGAGTAAGCTGTAGTGCTGTCCGCGTAGATGCCTACCTGGGAATCTATGACGTCAGGAAGATCGTTGGTGAAGATTAGGAACAGAGTAGGGCCTAGGATGGAGCGTTGGGGAACACCTGCGTTTGTGGGATAGAGAACGTGCAGGAATGGCAAAAGAGGAAAGTGTGCACAAATCATGCCGTTGATGTTATACCTGTAGACAATAGAGAAAACAACATCTGATTGGCTAATGCAAATCTCGATGCCATTATAAAAGTAACCTGTCTTCTGATATAATAATCGTTGTTAGAATTACATCGTGGAGCGAATTATGCGGAAAGGCAGCCTGTCTGCAGGTCGAGGTATCTGGTAGAATGGGTCTGATGTTGCCATACCCGAAATTCGTAATGAAGCCAGAGTAAAAATCACTGATGACATCTACCGTTGCATTGTATTTCAAGAGTATATATTCAAAATTCTCTTCGTTTATAACAAAGCGAAACGTATCAATTTTCTTTAGTTTAACATTTAGGAGCGGTGGAACATAAGCAATCATAGACCGAGAAATATAAAAATGTGATTTAAATTCAATGCTGCTGAAGCATTACTTAAATATTGCCTTCATTTTTTTTTCTGCACTGATAAACTTGTATTTACCTTAAAGTTATATAAGAGATTTTTTTTTAAATGGAGAGCTTAGCAAACGATCATTCTTTTCTTTCTTTTTTCAGTCAAGTAGTTTGATCTTTTCTCTTAAAAAAACACATAACTTACCTTCGAATTTTCAGCGTCGTGATATTTTCCATATAGCATCCTTATTATGTAAATATGACGGGTTACTTATAGTGTTGACCGTGTGTAACTGAAACCGGTGAAAACGAAATCGCTGGGAAGAGAGATAAAAAGTATATCACCTATGTATACTTTTGTATAGAAATGGCGAAAGATATCTTTCGAAAACTAAAGAAAGTATTAACCTATTACCTGCCATGAGCTCCATTTGGGGATCTGTTAAAATTAAACTCACTATATGTTATTCCTTGTATTTACATTGAATTGCTTACATACATTGCATTTGCAGGGGTATATTTTACAACACTTAGCCTTTTTATTATTAGCCGTAAGAAGAGACTTTCTGTCTTAATTTTACATTCCACGAGTAGAAAAATAATGACTATTTTGAAAAGTATTTTTTTTAATATTTCCAATCAATATTATTTTTTGATGTTTTATACACATATATATTTGATGTTTTAGTTTCTATAAAAACGACAATGGTAACTACTGAAATTAAACATAAGGAATAAATAAACTCCTAAGACACCTGCCTGGGTCAAAAATGCGCATTAAAATAATTTGTCAGCTAAAGGGTTAAGAAACCGGAAAATTTCGCTAGAAACGGAGGAAATCACGCTGAAGTGTTATGCAATATCATTTCTTCAATATGGCAGTGAAGGCTGGATAATTTCCTCACAGATGTTGAGACTTGAAGCAAAAAAGATGTGTTTCATTTCTGGTTCATGTAATGAATAAAGAAGATTTGGAGGATTTAAAACTCACAGGTATATTGAAAGTAAAAGAAATGGAAGGAAACAGCAAATACCTAACAAGATTGGGATGGCGGAATAAAGACTGGCAGCGACAGTAACGGAATATATATATTGCGTAGAGTTACAAATGATATGCAATTATATAGAACAATGATTGCCTACATGTTGAAAGAAGACTGAACATGATGTCTTTTGAAAACTCACTAATTCATATAACATCCTAAATATACTGTATACATCAACATATAGATAAAGATATTGGCAACATATCAGTAATAGATGGTAGAATGAATGCCGCAGCATATCAAAATATTTTGGAAGCAAATTTAATGATTTCAGTTGAAAATCTTGAACGTCCTTCTCTTTGGATCTTCCATAAAGACAATGATCCTAAGCATACTGCAAAATCTACGAAAAGATGGCTTGGTAAATGGTGAAACTTGACTAATGCATGGAATAATTATACAACACAAAATGTACTTAGAACAAAATGTATTGAAACAAGAAAGTATACACAATATTTACATATAGTCTTTTGTATATTCCTGGTAAGACCGTTCCTGGAGAATGTGTTGACTGAGTCGCAGTCGGGCAGAGTCTCTGGTTGAATCTCTTGATTCCACCTCTCTTCCCGGTACCAACCATATTTATATGGTCGGTACTCCACTATGTAAATTAGGTGAATCCTACCACAACAGTAAAGTAATGTAAATATCATGAAATGGCTACATCAGTTCACAGATTTAAGTCCAATCGAGAATCTGTGAAATTATTTGAAAATTCAAATCTAATCAAGAGCTCCAAGAAACATCCCGAATCTGAAGAACGTATGAGAAGAATGGAACAAAATACAAACTAAAATTTGCAAATCATTAATATAGAACTAAAAGAAGAGTTTGTTTACTGTAGAAGTGAATAAAAGCTTTTCTATAAAGTATTAAATGAAGCTTAATATATTCTTTTTTTGTATTGTATGAATATTTTTACACCCATTAAAATGGATAAATGGGATTTATTTATATTAAATCAAATTTTCTTGTTTTCTATGCATATTTATTTATTATGCATCTGTGTACAGTTGATTATATGAAAAATATGTTTATTCATTAGTTGGAAACACAATAAATTAAAAAATTGCATGTGTAAGAATATCTGCCCCCCCCACACACACACACGCCCCCACTGTATTTTGCGTAGATTTATTGAATTATGTAGAACAATGATCACCTATGTACTGATGGGAGACTGAACATAAAATATGATGTCTTTTGAAAACTAATTCATGTCTCTATCTATAAAAGGCAGGATGTGTGTGTGTGTGTGTGTGTGTGTGTGTGTGTGTGTGTGTGTGTAACGAATGCACGGCCGCAATTTTCGACAGATTTGCACCAAAATTTATATGCACATGCTCCAGGTTAGCGGTAAGGCTAAGACTGACCTTGCATTTCCCAACTCCCATCGATAGTGGAAATAATCGATTTTTTCATGCTTCTACGGCAGTTTTCATTTAGTTTGCGGCCATTTTCTACTGGCCAGCGTGAGAGCCAACAGCTCACTGACACGAATAGGCAGGAAGATTCTATTGGCCAGCGTGAGAGCCAACAGCTCACTGACACGAATGTTAACTAGCATGCTAGCATGCAAAAAAAATTCGATAGATGCATTCGTCACAAGTGGGAAAAATTTAAATCTACATGGCACTTTACTCCAATTGGCTCATTCGCTTGCTTAAACTCAACGTTGATTCTGATTCCGCAGAACTGGGTTGGGTGTGAAAAAGTATTTGTTGTTAACATTCTTTTTTTCATTCGGTTTTTCCAGTTACGAGTCCTTTTTTTAAAGCTGATCGTTTTGTGTTCATTTTGTTTAGTTCTTTTTTCGTAACAGATTTAATGTTTAGTATAGAGCTTAGAAAAAATTTGCAGTGTGAGATAGGAAAGAAGTAAGGCATGTAGCAACATCAGCACGGCAAAGGGCACTCCTTTAAAGACAAGGAAGGGCAAAAATATTTTAAGTCAAGTGATAGCGATTGCTGTATGAGTCGTACGATATTTGAATCAACGCCGGGTCATGCTGCTAGTAATATCATAAATATAATTATATTTAAATATTTAACATGGCTCTGTTGAAGCTTACACCACTTATCAAAAGTTTTGTTTTACGAAATATCCATACCTCCATGGGTTATTTAATGCCGACAAGATTTTTATTGCTGGTAATATCTTTTCAAGAAGTATTTCTGGTATTTTTTAAATGTATTGCTGATAATATTTTTTTCCAAAGAAGTGTTGTTCGAAATGATTTTTTCCTTCCAAAATTTATTGCTGGTAATATTTTTTGCAAAAATTTATTGCTGGTTTTAAAACCTATTTTTACATATTTATATATATATCAGCACGGTGATTTGAGCGTGCCGAATTATTAGAAAAGTGTAAGAATTTAGTGAAAAGATGGGCCGTAAAAGCAGTTTAAGTGATGCTGAAAAGAAAACAATCACCTCAGAACTCTCAAAAGGTCAATCTACCTTAGAATTGTCTAAAATGATAGGGAGGTGTCATCAAACAGTGAAAAAGTTCACCGCCGACCCTACACAAGTACGCAAAAGGGCAGATAAAGGTAAGCCGAGAGTTATTTCACGTCGTCTCATGTCACAACTTAAACGAGAGGCCACGAAGAACTCTGGACTTATAGTCAAGAGCTTTTCAGTCGCATTGGGGTCCTACTGTGTCTAAAACTACTCGGTGTCGGTATCTGAGGGAAATAGCAACAACAGTCAAACCTGTATCCGTTGACGAGAAATCACATTCAAAATCGATTGAAATGGGCCGTGGACAATATGAAGATTGACTTCTCTAAAGTTTTGTTCACAGGCGAAACTCGAGCAGCACTTGATGGGCCAGATAGGTGGTGCAAAGGCTGGGTAATAAACGGACAGAATCGCCATCAGCGTTTGAGACGCCAACAAGGCGGTGGAGGCATAATGATCTGGGGTGGTATTATTGGAAAAACATTAGTGGACCCATGGAGAGTACCAGATGGATTCAAAATGACAGCTGATGCATACATAGCGTTTATGAAAGAGCAACTTGAACCGTGGATGAAAAGGCAAAGAGTTGCCGTCAGAAGGGCCATTGTTTTTATGCAAGATAATGCTCCCTCACATGATGCTCACAAGACTACCAAATATTTGAAAAAAGTTAGGCTTCGATGGACCTCGAAAAATGAAGTGGCCAGCAAATTCTCCGGATTTGCACCCAATCAAAAACCTTTGGAGCATCATGAAGCGAAGACTGTACGCCAACGGACGACAATTCTGGAGCAACGCTGAGTTGTAGGAAGCAATTCTTGACATATCTCGCGGCATTACAGCAGATGACATCCTACAATTAACAAATTCTATGAATCGTCCACTTCTTCAAGTAATTTCAAAACAGGGAAAGCACATTCCCTATTAATTTGTTTAAAACTGTGCCTTTGTTTGTATCTGTTATTATTTGTTTGATTATCTTATTTATTAGCTTTTTTTATGATAATCATTATAATCACGTACAACATTAATAAACGTTTTGTTTGCTAAATTCTGGGAATTTTACTAAACCTTTCTAATAATTTGGCACGCTCAAATCACCGTGCTTATAACAAATATGGCGCCAGTTTGTTTACATTGCGCAAATCAGTACGAAAATTCCAGTGATTGCGCATGTCAGTGTTGCCAACATTGTGTGAAAAATTTTGTGAATTGATTGGACGGTTTTTGAAATATTAGAAAAAAAGTTACCCCGATAATAATTTGGCACGCAGTATATATATATATATATATATATATATATATATATATATATATAAAAGAAAAGAACAGTAAGATATATAATACGGTGTTCTTATTGATATTTTATTTTACAAAATAGTGCTCAATGTAAATTTACAGAGCATTAATATTATAAGTTAACTGATGTAAAATATGTTTTTTTTCGCTACACAGCAATAACCATGCTTCAAAAATGGAAGCTAAAAGCTTCAAATTTAATTTTCTAATTAAATTAAAAACATTAGTTCCATTTCATCCTCAAGCGAATTTTGGAGTAACTTATTTTTTAAAATTGAGTGACTTTTAAAAGCACAGAAAAATTCATAATTCACTGTTCCCAAGGATACAGGGAAATCCAATCATTCAGACAAAGGGTGGTAACATGTTCATTTTTATTAACTTTTGTTGTATCAGTTATTAGTTACGTTTGAAAAAGGGGATTATGTTTAGTTAGGGGTAGGGATGAATTTCTCAACGAATTCTGACATCCGTTAAATGCATGTCGTCTGTTTTTTTTTTTAATTGTATTGTTAACGGCAAAAATTCTTACGGAATTTTTTCTATTTGTATACTTAAAGATTTTTTGGGGATTTTTGGGTGAGAATACGTTTTAATTAACTACAATTTTAAAATATTTTCACTTTTAATTTTTAATAGACTATATTTCTTTTAAAACAATATATATATATATAATATATAGCTGGAATTTAGTGTAATGGGCCAAGAGATCATTATTTAAACATATATTATTAAATATAATAGAAAATGAATGTATATTATATCTGATCATGAGCCATTGTAATGTTCGAATATTTGCTTTAATTTCTGATGAAAATAAAAACAAAAATTTTCTAACATTTGGATAATTTTTATTACGTTGGTCCTAAGCTAAATGTTAAACCCATTAATAATAATAAACAAGTTAAGCTCATTATATTTTATTAAAAAATAAAACAACTGACCTCATAGCCTTTAATAACCCTACAACCACTCAACAAAATACTCTACAAAAAACCATGTAGTGTATCAATTTACATGCCCGTTCAGATATTGTATATCTGATGCAATAATAAACCCGCTACATACATTGGTTTTACTACAACCACCCTCTCCCGTAGACTAACCTGTCATTTTTCTCATCTTAGTTCTATTAAGCAACATTTCCTAGAAAAACAAAGCCATGTACGTAATATTAGACAGATATTAGTTGATAACACAATAATTGTCACACATACACTCAGTAAAAAGAACCTTCACATATTGTAGGACATCTACATTAAAACAAAGTAAACCACAATCAACAAAATTGAATTTCAAACTAGTCACTGCACATTACATTGCATCTGTTGTAATACTTCGCTCTATCGCGTGGTATGACGTCATAGAACCACATCTAGAAATTACGATCTGCGTCTTCTATTCAGCGACCGTTATCGTCCCATAGCAAAATAACAAAGTATCGTCTTTGACCGTGGATATCTTTATTTCATGTCTGCATAGACCACTCTGGGGATGGCTCATGCGAGCCGAAAACTTAGGACCAACTTAATAAAAATTATCCAAATGTTGGGCAATTTTTGTTTATATTTTCACTAGAAATTAAAGCAAATATTCGGACATTAGAACGGCTCATGATCAGACATCACAGACATTCATTGTCTGTTATATTTACTAATATATGCTTAAATATTCACACACACAACAGACACACACACACACACACACACACACACACACATATATATATATATATATATATATATATATATATATATATGAATTCCATCATTTGCTTTGAAATGGACACCCTGCACTCTTTCTTTCTTTTAACCTCTTTCCGAAGGTGACTGATGTCTTGATACCAACTAACCCGTATGCCCATTATCAAAATGGTCATTTCCATAGTAATTAATTTTGCGAAAGAACATGCTTATAAAGATACGTAAATTTAAAGATTGGTTATTCCTAAATTTTCGCTTGAGGATGAAAGAGGGCTTGATACTTTAATTCAATTTAATTCCAGTCATTATATTGAGGTGTTTGACAATTGTTTTTCAAACATGTGAACTCTTATGTAGCGAAGGAATCAAATTTAAAAAAAAAAACTTATAATATATATATATATATATATATATATTAAGCAAAAATATACTGTACTTACATGGAAGTTCGAAAGTATAAGTTTTTAAAAATTCAAGGAAATGAAAAACTTATGAAGAGTAGAGAATGTCAAGAAGCCTGGATTATAATAAAAAAAAAGATAACTATGTTGGATATTGTGTTAATGTTAAATATGGACTACAACCTTTGATTTAGTCATAAAAAATTATTCCTTATATATTGAATGATAACGGTACCAAAACAAGTTATTATTAAGAGTTTAATTTGTGTATACGTTATATTTAATAAGTATAGATATTATAAATTGAAACAAATTCTTTATAAATATAAGAGATTCGCAAAAAAAACTTACGACTTTCCTCAGTTTGCGTCAGTTTCAATCCACACACATTAGTTAGATTAATACAATCTGACATAGAGGAAAAATATATACAAAAATTGACCAAAATGATAACATATTCAAAAGATAAAGATATATATATATATATATATATATATATATATATATATATATATATATATATATATGCCTGCATAAATATGTCTGAAAGTATGCACAAATAAATACGTATATTTATACCTACAAAAACTATATATATATATGTATATTTCTATCTATCTATCTATGTATCTATCCATCTATCTATCTATCTATCTATCTATATATATATATATATATATATATATATATATATATATATATATGCACAATCCCAAATGACAAAAAATACATATATTCATATATACATAAATTCATATATATATATATATGTGTGTGTATGTATGTATACGTGATGATTTCTGTATAAATTTGATATTTTATATATAGTTAAAAAAAATATGATCAGTTTTGCTAATTTTGATCAAAATTGCATCAACTCATTGTAATTTTTCTTCTATGTATGCTTATATTAAATGGCATTATATATATATATATATATATATATATATATATATATATATATATATATATATATATAAGAATGCGTGTGCATCAGTAAGTGTATACTTTCATGCTGTCATTTTTATCGAAAATTGCAAGCAATTTAAATGTTTTTTGTTTTTTTTTACTTTTATCAGCACATGATTTGTCGTTAATAGATTTTTTTTCTGCACTCAATTCATATCAATCAGTCAGTGCCCGTTGGCAAATTTCTTTTTCATGGGGAACCGAGCAACGATGGTTGAATTGAAGAAAAATAGTGAGATTTCTAAAAAAAAAAAAGATATTCGTATATTTTCCTGACGACATAAAGAAGCACGATTTTATTCGCAACAATATAAGTATATGACATAATATATATATATATATATATATATATATATATATATATATATATATATATATATAAATAGAGAGAGAGGGGGATAGTTATAATGAAGGAAAGTTAAGTGATCACTCACGATCTATATATATATATATATATATATATATATATATATATATATATATATATATATGTTAAAGATATAAAATACGTATAAACGAACATATATTTATGTTATTAGTTTTTTATATCTTTGTGAATTTTGAAACATTTTATGAGAGATAAAATCTATCAAAAGATGTATAAAATCACTATGCAATTATATATATATATACACATACATGTACATATTTAATATAATATATATCTATATATATTATATTCAAATACAAACATATATATATATATATATATATTCAGATTGTCTTTTTTTCGCAGTTTTATATTCTATTTTAAATGTCAGGTACACAATTTCTATTTATGGTGAATCCAAAACTTTCCATATAAATAAATGTAACCCCTCCTCCCTCTTTCTTCTCGCTCTCTTCCTTGCTCTCAATGTGCGCATGCGTGTACGCGTTCGGTCGTCTGCGCAAGTGAACAAATTGTGTGTGTTTGTCGAATAGATTCAGTCGTTGAGCTCTTTGGAGCTGCTCATTTCAAATATGACATACTTTATCAGGTCAAACTGCACTGAATAAAATCGCATATATATATATATATATATATATATATATATATATATATATATATAATTATTTATTTAAAAATATGATTCCAACACGCTACATAAGAATTCTCATGTACCGATTTGAAATCATATTTTAACTAAATAATTATATTTATGCTCTACTTTTGTATCGAGCACAATTTTTTAAAAATAATAACAAGAATACTAAAGAACTTTGGCTTATTTACCTGACGAGTTCTTTCTTATTTTCTAAATATTTTTCACATATATATATATATACACACACACACACACACACATATATATATATAGGTTTTCTATTTTGAGAACCTTAATATATATATCCCACGGATGAAGTTCAAGCAGCTCAGTTCCTAGGTCTCCTAGACCAGTTCCCGTCGAAGGCTATAGAACCCAGTCTACACTGCTATTTACCCATAGCTGAAGGGTGAAGAAGAGGATTAATACCTTTCTGAAGAGTTTTAGAACGTAAGTGAATGTAATAGATTCGACGATATATATATATATATATATATTCATCCACAGACAGACTGTTTTGCTCTATCACAGCTCAGTGTGGCTAGACGTCCGATTGCTTCAAGATGGGATCGAAACCCGACTGATTTGACATCAGTCAGATATCTTACCTCTAATCCAACGTCACAGAAGGAGCGAATTTTAACGTCTTTCTGCATACGAAATACGCCAGCGGTTCGGTGAACTCAATTCACTTTAATACTTAATAGCAGTATGACCCACTTAAAGAGTAATGCTTAATAGCAGTAGGAGCCGCTATATATATATATATATATATATATGTGTGTGTGTGTGTGTGTGTGTGTGTGTGTGTGTGTGTGTGTGTGTGTGTTTAACCATGGCAATAAACCCACTAATATGCAAGGAATTACGATGTGTAAGATAATATGAGAAAAATAAAACATTATTAAGTAGAGGGAACAATAAATGAATAGGATTTTTTTTTTTTAAAGTCAGAAAATATCGATTGATATTGCATTCGAATTTTTGAAGATCAAAGTTAACTGGAATGCAAAATCCGAAGGAGATTTCCACAAGTGAACAGTGTTAGTGAAGGCACTATTAGAAGAGAACTTACGGTTTCATCTAAATTCTTCATTTATGCTGCCAGTCTAGTTCTTCTTCTTTATGTGCTGTGTTCCCTCAGAAAATAGGCGATCACGGGCCGCCTTTGTATTTCTTAATAAATTTTATCTTTTTGTTATTTTCTCCTCAATCCTTTTCCGTCCTCCATTTACTCAAGCTCATCAAATATGTTACCCACTGCTTTCGTCTCTGTCTTTCTCGCTCCTAATCTATCCTGTGAGTATCATGTTTTCCAAGCCTTCCTTCCTCATTATTTCCTCTAGAAATTTCAATTGTCTCTTCCTGATGTTAAGCACAAGTTTTCTTTTTGTTTCCTTTTCCCCTAAAACTTTGTTGTTGCTCACAATTTCGATCCATGATATCCTCAGCAACCTTCTGTAGAACCATATTTCTGTTGCTTCAAGTCACTTCTTCATTTTGGAGGAGATTGTCCAGCATATTAGGACAGATATCATGTAACAGTTCAGAACTCTTTTCTTTGTTTCTAACTATTATTTTCTGTCTCTTAATACTCTGATTAGCTTTTGGAAGGCATCTTTGGCTATCCGAATGCGTCTTCGGATTTCCGTGTCGCACTTTCTATCCTCTGTTCGAACTTTTTCCGGATATTTAATTTTTTTGTACTTGTTTGATTTTTATTAATCTCCGATTTGTAATTTGCATTTTGGGTTTAGCCTTTTGTTAACCTACCATGTATTCTGTTTTCTTGCTATTCATTTTTAGTCATTCTTCTCGCTTATCTTCACTACCTTCTATAGGAGTTTTGTAGTTTTGTTCCTGTGTCTGCTATCAAAAATGTGCCATTAGCATATCTTATGTTGTCAAGATTGTGGTCGCTAATAATGAATCAAGGTAGGACATCTAATCCTCTCATAATTGCCTCACAGTAGGAGTGAATGAATCGGGTAAGAAGATATATCTTTACCTTACAGCCATTTCTATTTTTGTATCCAGGTGATTTGCTGCCATTATATGTTTTTTATTATTCTACTATCCTTCTCAAATATGTCAATGTTTCTGTGGAAGTCTTGCAGATCTTTATTGCATATTTTTTCGAACGCCTTTGCGCAATTTATGAAATATGTTCTTATGCATATGTATTGCTCTTTCTGATAACGTTCTCAGCATAAATATCGCTTTCCCTATTCCAATGTCTTTGACGAAACGTCACTGCTCTTGTCCTATCTCCATTTTGATTCTGCTGCTCACTATATTGATTAGATTTCGGATGATGAGTTTTGTTATAGGGCTCATTAAGCTGATTGTACGATGGAGTTCACATTGGTTTGAACCTGGATTCTTAGGCAGTACTATAAAAATAGATCTACTTAATTTTTCCGTGATGTAACCCCATTCCATTTATTATTTCTATAATCTTGTCTATGCCAAAATCGTCTAAGGCTGTCAGTATCTCTATTACAGTTCCGTCTGGCCCTCTCGCTTTGTTTCTGTTCAATTTGGTCAGTGCAGATTCCACTTCGGTTTTTAATATTTTCGGCCTGTTGATATTTCTGGGCATTGCTGATTATTCTCTTTCGTCGTGGAAGGGTTCTCCAATATATGTGTTCCATTTCGGAAGTATTTTTTCTCTTTATCTAATTTCATTATATATATTAATTATGTCCTTGAATTTTATGCAGCTTGTTGATGCGCATGACTTTTGTCCTGTTCTCTTATTTTTTTATGCATATCTTTTATTTGTGATACAGTTTTTTTTGTATTTCTGCTCATTTTTCGTTGAGACATTTTCTTTAGCCTCTCTGCATTTGTTCGATATGTTGTATATTTCCTTTATTAATTCTGTAATCTTGTCTATGCCAAAATCATCTCAGGCTCTCAGCATTTCTGTTACAATTCCGTCTGGCCCTGCTGCCTTGTTTCTGTTCAATTTGGTCAGTGGAGCTTCCATTTTGGTTATTAATATTTCCACTTTGTCGATATTTCTGTTTATTGTCGGCTGTTTTTTTTTTTACGGTAGAAGAGTTCTCAGAAATAATCCTTCCATCTCTGATGTATTTTTCTTTCTGTAATATTCTTTTCCCGTCCTTGGATTTTATGCATTCTGTTGATGGGAATGTCAGTTCTCTTAATTTTTTATGAATATCTGCTTTACCTTTGATATTCATTATACTTCTGCATATTTTTCGTTGAGTTGTTCTCCTTTAGCCTGTCTGCATTTGTTCCTTATTTCTTCGTGTAGATTTCTATATTCTTTTCCGTGTCTTGGCTTTACGTTTTGTCTTCTTTTCTTCATGTTAAGAATCTCATCTGTCATCCATTCGTTTTTATCTTCCTCGTCTGTTTTCGTTTGGAATGATTTTGTTAGCATGACGTAGTGTGATCCACTTGGAGTTACCATTTACATTTTTTATACCTCGTCTCTACTTGTCACATTGTCCATAGATTTATCCTTCAGACTCGGGTCGTTCAAGATTCTGTCATATTGCAATTTGGCCACTTCAATTTCTGTAGCTTAATTCTAAGTTTACATATAAATGGGAGGTAATCGCTTCCACGGTAGGCAGTTGGATAGATTTTGCAGTCTACAGCTGCATTCCCGATTCTCTTGTTGATAGTTATATAGTCGATTTGGTTTTTCGTTTCTCTTCCTACATGGCCATATTCCAGAGTTTCTCAACCTTTTTACCCATGCGTAACCCTTAAAATAAATTACATTTCTCAAGGAACCCCTGCGAAATAACAAAATTATATATCATATCTTTCTCATTTTATTTTCATTGTAGTTCACGTGGTAAATATCATAGTATATATGTTTGAATAACTGGCTTAAGGAAAAATTAATAATTCTTTGTCAAATTTTTCGGTAATGCTAAATAAAATTCATAGTGTTCGTTTATAATACTTTATCAGGGAGTTTTCATTCACACACACAAAAGAATTCTAAACTCAAACGTAAAAAATAAATATAAGTAACCAATATCTTATACTTATAATATAAATGTAAACAGAATAAAAACAGATAATTTCTGCATCTTTTTTTTATATTTGTATTCTTTTACTATAATTATATATTAATTAGGTTAGATAGGATGATGACTATATTAGAATATTACAATAACCAAGAATATATTGTGTATGTTTAGTAATATTGCACATATGAAATTAAATAAAAAGTCAAAAGTGCATTGGCTTATCTCAGCTGTTCTCGCGGAAACCTTGGTGACTTTTAGCGGAACCTTAGGATTCTAGGGAGAGAAACGCTACCATATTCGTTCTTGAAACCTGGTGTTGGCTACTATCTGGGTACTCGCTGTACACCATTAGATCCATTATTCTCCGTGTTCATTGCGTGTTCCTAGTCTGAATTTGCCAACTATACCTCTCATTACCTACTTTGGTATTCAGGTCTCCCATGACACTTGTAATCTTTTCCGATGTACACTGAGCCTTGTCGTTGTCTAGCGTAGAGTAGAACTTTTAGATTTTCTTCTTTGTCCGTCGGTGCATGCAAACTCTGATGGATATGTTGAAAAGTTTTCCTTTCAGTTTAAGTTTGACAGTATCTCGGAAGGCATTTATTCATGTCTTGGTCTAGTATCAGTCCTACTCCTTTTTCATTTTTCTCTACGCCTGCATATATAATCCTATGTTTGTCAGTGACAAAATCTCCATTTTTTAACCACCTCGTTTCACATACGCCTACAGTTTTTATATTTATACTGCTTATTTCTTCTTTTATATTTTCCAACTGGCCACATTAGTTTAATGTTCTAATATTCTCTGCCCGGGGAAATATTTTTTGTTTAATGCGAACAGGCGCTGGATAACCGTCGGGTGACACCTACTCTACATATCAATCCTTAACGGTCGAGAAGTTAATCCGAATAGACTTAACGACATTCACGCCGTTAACTTTCATATTTTGTTTGATAAATGCCATGATATTTCTTGAGATTGATAGTGGATTAGTTTCGCGTTACGTTCTCTACGGTTATTTGTTGAGACACAATCTCTAATTAGCTGGCCATTGACTCATCAAGAATCCTTTCGCCCTTTGATAGGTCTTATTTTTAAATCTACAGGCAGTGGCGTAGCGAGAGTAAACGTCACCCGGGGCGGTCCGCTCAAATGTCACCCCAATGACCCCGATTCACCCTATGCTGAATGGTTAGCTGTAGCTAAATTTTTATACATGCTCTACCTCTACTTTACTCTACTGACCGGTACGTTACTGTTTACATGTATGATCCAAGACAAAATCCAATACCACAAAATCATCAGTCCAAATCAAAAGCTGAAAACATTGCTATTTTTCCTACTCACAAATTTCCCGACAATTTATTAGAAAATTTCTGATATGGGGACAAAACTGGGGGGTCATAAATTATTTCTGGGCGGTAACATGCCCGCCTGCGAAACACTGTGTCTCCACCACTGTTTTCAGACTATTTTTGGCACCTTAGCCTGGTTGAAAAATTTTGTTGGAGGTGACATTGTGTCACTCCTCCTGTGCTGGCACCCGGGGCGGTCCGCTCCCCTTAGCTACGCCACTGTCTACAGGTTTGCTTCACTCGCAAAAACTTGCAGTGGGATAACCAACTTAGTCGCCGACCCCAGTTGTAGCGTGATTACTTATCTTTACAACCTCAAATACATATATATATATATATATATATATATATATATATATATATATATATATATGGCGTTCCATATCCCTCATTGCCTCTTGGATAATAATAGATACAATAATATTTATTTTATTATAAACAAGATCTGATGATCTTGGATATGTCGAAAGTACTTGGTAATAAAACAAATATGTATAAACGCGACGATTTTGTCTCGTCCTTTAATAACGACATCAAAAATTTATCCGCGAGCATGAAAGGATCTTACTGAAAATAAGTCAGGCAGAACATATCTAAAACTATACAACGAAGCATGTCTTATATATATATATATATATATATATATATATATATATATATATATATATATATATATATATATGTATGCATGTTTCATTAAAAACGACAGACAAGGTACTACGGTTAAGCTTTTTATTTAATTTCTTAAATATTATTTTATTAAAAAAGACTAAAAATAATGTAAGCTTTAATAATAAAAAAAAGAAAAACCAACTGTTAACAATATTAACTACGAACAAGGCCACAATGTGCTAACCGTATTCGGAAATTAAAAACATCCCTACCACACACTAAGACATACACAGAACGCACACACTCAATTAAGCTGAAAAATCGAATCATCCTTGATAATGGCTAAAGGTATAGTCGAAAGCGCTCGGAAATATAAAACATTTGGACAGTTTTTACACACTCTTTGTCCAGAAAAGAAAGCTCTTGTTAGAACACAAGAAAAATTAAATAAAAACTTAACCATAGTACCTTGTCTGTCGTTTTTAATGAAACATGCATAAAGGAAGAATTGCTGCCTAAATATACAAATATGTATATATATATATATATATATATATATATATATATATATATATATACGATCTGTCAATTAAACTGAATCCTATATATATATGAATTGCACTTAAATTGTTGGTGTTATTGCAACAACAGTGCTCGATATTATATAACAAAGCTATAAAGTATATATACATATATATATATATATATATATATATATATGAATATATATATCCCACACGTTGCACGACTCAGAGTTTCATGCCAAACGCAATCTTCAGGTGCTGAATTTATACTGACTGTTATTTAATTTGAAAACATATTCGTTTATCATAATGATGGCGTCGTTAAACACTATTTACATGGTGAAATATTCTTTTTGAAAAACTTTAAAAAATAAAATTATTTTTTTTTAATTAATTTTATTTCTTATTACATTAAATCTAGGAACTAAACCTAACGGTCTTATGATATGAACATAAAAGATAAGTAATTATTAATTTTATTTTGGAGTGATGAGTTATCAAGTATAAATTATAAGTTATTAATAATGGAATGGAGCTAACTTAATTTAATTTAATATAAAGTAGTTAAATTAATAGTGAAAAATATAGACAAAATATAAATAACTATATACATGCATATAAATAAATAAATGTAATAAAAATAACAACTTAAAAATATAAATAAAAATATATTAAAACATCTTTATTAAAAACAATAAGTAATAATCCATAATACTTAATAAGTATTAAATAAGTAAATAGATAAGTAAATAAGCAAATAGTTAAATAAAATTTTCCTATACTGAAAATTAAACCACGATGGTGTATAAAAATTACTATGAGTTTACGTGCTTTAGTAGATATTTATTTTTAGGCATACATGTGACCATCAGTTCTTTTCTCTTACTTAGGTAGCCCAGGTTATTTAAATGTTGTAAGATAATTATCTTTTCAACTTAACACAGGCTGTATTGATCCCCCTTGCCATTAAATGACTTGGCGCTTGTCATTGTATTCCATTTAGTGAAGGTGAATTGTCGCTATCTTTTAATTGCCAGAAATAATTAGAGAGAGCAGTGCTGTTTCTCCATTTGATACTAATCAAAGTCATACGGTGATGGTACCAAGGATTCCGTTTAATTGACAGATCGTATATACATACATATATATATATATATATATATATATATATATATATATATATATATATATATATATATATAAGTATAGGATTGGTGTATACGAAATAGATTCTAATAACCAACAAATACTATTCTTAAAGGAGTGCTCAATACAGAGTAGAGCAAATATAATTTATTCGAAAATTATAACCTAAATATAAAATTACTACAAATATAGCCACATCAGGTGTCTTATCAAGTGATGGTGTTGAATGTAGAATAAAGAGTTTTAAAAGGATCAAATCGATCAAACACTCCTCATTAGGGAAAACGCTGTTACATAGGCTGCAATGATCAATAAAAATACAAGTATATGAAAATTCAAAAAAACTTGACGACGAATCTTGGTTATAATAATTAATGCCATAATGTTAGGGTTAAACTAAAATAGAAATTCTTCTAACTTATTAATATTTAATTTTACTATAAAATTGAAAATTAAATCACCAATTATAAATTTTAAATTTAATCTGTATTAAGTTTAAAATATTATAAAATTATTTAAAGAAGAAACTGAGGAAAAATACATATATTTTATTATTTATTTTGTTTTAATTAATAACCAAAATCTCAGAATAAACGTTAATCTAATGAGGACGTAAAACATCGTTACAACTTAGATATATTTGAAGTGGTGATATGGGCAATGGAGGATGAAATGTTGCAAAAGCAATAAATACAAAATCAGATTACAATAGACAAACAGGTTATTTTATATGCCGTGTACCCTCGGGATGTAGGCGAGCATGGCTCTCCACTTTATCCTATACCTTGTAGGTCTCAATAAGTCTTGTCCCTTTGCTAATTCCCCCAGACCATGTTCTGTCATCCACTTGCTTAAGCCTGCTAAGTAGGTCATTCGTTGCTTTTCCTTGTCTCTATTTCCCTCTATTCGACCTGTGAGTATCAGATTCTCCAAGCCGTCCTTTCTCATTATGTGCACTATAAATTTCAGCTGCATCTTCCTGGTGTTAAGTATAAGCTTCCTCCTCATTTGCATCCACACCAAAATCTCATCGTTGTTAACACGCTCGGTCCATGTTATCCTTATCATTCTTCTGTAGAACCATACGTCTGTTTCCTCGAGTCTCTTCTTCATCTTTGAGGAAACCGTACAACATTCTCTGCTATGAAAGGAACTATACATAAGATCGATGGTTTCTATCTCTGGTACACAGAACTTCGCTGAGGATTCATTTAGAGGACTCCATAGAATACTAGGATTTAGTCAATAGAATATTGTCTAAGACACGGAGAGCACATGGTTCTTGATCGTGACTTACACAGTCGAAATTATTTGGACAAACACAACAGAACGAATATGAACATTGGAGAGTTTTTACAACAATTTCGATCGCAGTATAAATCTTATACAAAAAAATGGAATAAAAATTAAGCAGACATAGTTAGGTAGGTAGGTAGATAGATAGATAGATAGATAGATAGATAGATAGATATAAACAGAGTGATATAGATAGGAATATATATATATATATATATATATATATATATATATATATATGAAAGCAGACTTTACAAATCCATGTTAATATTTTATTTCGCAAAACCGATACTTCGGTTACGTCTCATCAGACTAAAATCAGTTTCAACAATAAATGGATATAAAATTTTACCAGGCACAAAACGAAATATTTAAGCATAAATTATGTTTTAAAATATAGATTCAAAATGGGGGAAGGAAAAACGAAAGAAAGAGAAAGAGGGAGAAAAAGTACGATATGTCTGTCTAGAGAGATATATGGAAAAGGAAACCATAGAGGATGAGAGTAGACCGGTTGACCTATTTCCACCGGATGTGAGAAGTGAAGTAGAGAGGGTATCTGAAAAGGGGAATAGAGGAAAGAGACAAAGGGAAAAGTGCAAAGAAAAAAGAATGGAAAGAAGAAGAAAAGAAGAGAAAGATGGGAAACTTGAAAGAATATTTTGAATCGGAAATCGTCGGTGTTTAAAATTGAATATATTCGAAAATATTCTGTTCAGTGTGTATGTAGTTACTTGCGACGTCAATACCTGTGTAATTTTTAAAAAAATAGTTGATTACGAAAATAAAATAATAAAATAACGAATAATTTTCCAAAAATTGTATAATTTTTAAAATATATATATATAAAGGTTTTTTATTAGTAATAATTAATAAGAAAAAGATAATTTTAATTGAATAAAAAATAAATTAAATTAAAGTTACGAAGATTCATATACATATTCCAACATAAACATAAAGTCAAACATATACGTATAAACATATACATACGAATACAAATATATTTATAAATATACACATACACGCTATATATTCTAAAAAAAATCATATACGCATTCATCTCTATACATATAGAGATCAACATGTACAAACTCACTAAAAAAGTACAAATTACATATACATTCATATATATATATATATATATATATATATCATAGCTGGCCACTCGTATTCGAGGATACCCGTCTAGGATGGCTGGCTAATCCCTATTGCAGACTCTCGCTCAGATACATTTGTGTGTGTTCGACGCCCAAAGCAGCAAGCTGTGGTTTATACACACACACACACACACACACACACATACACACACACACACACACCCACACACACATATATATATATATATATATATATGTACTGACAAGTACATACTTAAATAATATATATCCAAACACAACTAACCATATATGTGTAAACAGGCACATAAGTGTATAAGAGTGCATACCATCAAGTGTACCTAGATACATACACACAATATTTATACATATAAAACATGCCAAAAACATGGACATACATGTACCTATATATACAAATAAACACAAATGTTCACATATACAAAATATATACACTGACAAAAATATTAAGGAGATAACATACATAAGTCTAACTGTATACTCATACATATACATGCATAAAAAAGGAAGTTGTATACAATAGATAACACACTTAAAAATAATTCGTAAATTGACGTTATATATAATGAAGGGAGTGAAACTACATGAAAGGTCATACATGAATACTTTGACTACATCTATTAATACATGTTAGCATTATATAAAACATCCAAATTTTCAAGTGTGAGGTTCTCCAAAATGGATATTATTTCAGAATTTTTAAATGATTTCTGTGTCTGCATTTGAAGACGAGCTCATTCCGTTGATTTAATAACTCGTCGGTGTTTTCATATCTAATTATAAAAATCTTTTCTTTGATGCAAAGCACACATCTGTCCCTCAAGATGTTGGGAGTTCTAGCTTTACAGATGATCTTCCATTTTAATTGTTGGGTGAAGCTTCCATCAATGAGATTCTAATAATATTTTGTTAGGGCTGTTTTTTGTCTTAAAGATTCGTTGCTGAAGGAATGCTGGTGATTATAACGTTGTTTCCAAAATCTCGCTGAAATTCCTATATAAACATTTTTATGGTTTATATTTTCCTTTAGAAAAATAGTGGCTTTATATTCCACATTTTCTGAAGTGCAAATCCCTCCAACTGGACAGTCAGCTTTGAGCCTACAATTACATGGAGGTTTATTTATTATTTTTACCTTTTTAGGAGGAGGTTATTGTGGAAACTAATTATACGTTCTACCGTAGTAACACACCAGTAACTAATATTTAAAGTTTTCCAACTGAAAATTTTCTTCAAAGAATTGCTATTATTAAAATGTCTGTCTATTAAATTTAAGAACTATTTGCCAATATTGATACTGGATAACTTACAGAAAGGTGGGATAAACCTTATTCTCTTCCTTTTCCTGTTTTTAGATTTATTAGATGTCTTATTTTTCAAATTTTGTACATAATTTAATTCTTGTGTATTTGCATTGATCTGGCAAATCGTTTACAGTGGCTCTTTCACAGACGTGACGTTGCCTCCCTCTGTCTTTTTTACAAATACTTTCACTGTAACTTCTCCGACGAGATACTTTCGCTAGTTCCCAAAATTCATGAAATTAAACATGCTATTAGGTCGACGTCTCAGTCCCACCCGTTCACTACCGAAACAGTTAAGTGTAGCCGTCTCTTCTACTCCAATAGCTTCATGTCTCGCACTTCCCGTCTGTGGAATTTCCTTCCTCTCCAACTATTCAAATGCAATGTCAGTTGATATCTGCAGATGCCTAGATCTATTTCCCACCCTTCTCTTCATTCTTTCCTCTTTCAGGCCTCTTTACTCTTGTTCCCACTCTCTATAAGCCCTTTCTTGCTAATGGCACTTCCGCCTTGATTGATGGTGGAACCTTTAAAAAATAAATAAAATACTTTTTCTGGGGGCTTGATTATAAGTGAACTTATTCTCAATCTCTTAATCCTAGTATTAACAGTATTAGGAATTTATTTTAATATTGACTAAGGATGATTAGAGTTGATGTTGATATATATGGGGGGTTTGATAGTGTTGTGGATTCCGAGATGAAATTCAGTCTCCAATGAATGACAAACGCAAGAAATAAAGATAAGAAATTAAATGTATTTACACAATAATACAAAGGGTAATACTGTTAGTAAATCCAGGAACGCGGTTAGTAGCAATAACATATAGATATATACAGTCTCGAAGTAGAACTTCCTTAGAGTCTACGTGCTTGTAACTGACTTCTACAAGCGGTTACCTCACACTATTACTCTACACCCAACTCAATCACAATCTCAGTCTTCTTACTGTCTGACTGACTCTCTGTATACTGACTGACTCTGGGTATTTAAAGGCAGCAGTCCAAGTAACACTTTGGTTGAGTCCACTTATATGAAAAAGGGGAGGACCCCATAACACCCACCTCCTTAGATCTCTTTTTGGGCGGAGTTAGTATTTTTTAATTTCGTTTAGGAAAAATCACACTTCCAAAGCATTGCAGTCTTCTGAAAACTTTCTTTATGTGTGATGTGTGCTCTTCAACATTGTCGCTCTTAATTAGAATATCATCCAGATAAGCGGTCGCGAAATTCTAGCCCGTGAGCATTGTGTCCATCGTTTGCTGGTGCAACTTTTACTCCAAATGGTAGTCTGTTGAATTTGTACAACACTTTGTGCGTATTAATGCAAAGGATTTTCGTACTCTCTTCTTGTACTGGAATTTGTAGATAAGCCTCACTAAGATCTATTTTTGAAAATATCTTACCGCCGTTGAGCTTTGTAAATATTTCCTCTGGGCTCGGTAGTGGGTAATGGTGGTCTTTTGTTGCCTTGTTGAGTCCCGTCGAAAAATCTGCGCATACGCGAATTTCTCCTGACTTCTTTTTTACATAAACCACCGGCGCTGATAGAATCCCAGTTTGTTCAAGTCTCTCCAATTCTTTGTCTATTTTTCTATAGTAGCGAACGGTACATTTCGCTTCTTTTTAAAAATTGGTTGGACGTTTTCTTTTAATTCTATTTTAGCCTTAAATTTGTTGCATCGTCCCAACCCGCTTGAAAATTGATTATATAATTCTTCCTTCAAATTTATAGTATCTGATGGTTCAACCTCTAACTTTTTGCAAAAAGAGTTGATAGGTAGATACCAAACGTTGCACTTCTGCATCTAGTCCATACCTACTAAATTTTCAGTATCTTTCATGACGTATTTTTTGTTTTGCCATACCTACTAAATTTTCAGTATCTTTCATGACGTGTTTTTGTTTTGCCGTGAAATTTAACATTCACGATTATTTCTCCCTCAAATTTTATTCGTTTGCCTGTAACCGACTTGGCAACTTTTTGTATGTGTAACATGCTAGGTCTGTTGAGTTTTCTCCAAGTCTGTAAGTTGATTATCGTGAGGTCGGAACCCGAATCCAGTTGTAATTTAACCTTTTTATTTAAAATTTCCAGTTCCACATATTTCCTTACGTTTTTGTTGACAACGTTATTCATCCTTGTAGCTCTTATTCTATTAGTATCTTTTCTATTTCTACATTGGGATGCCTTGTGGCCCTTTTTTCCACATTGAAGACAGTTTTTATATCTAAAGCGGCAATCCTTATTCCAATGTAGTCCTCCACATCGATAACATGCTGATGGAGGGGGCTTATTTTTGCTTCGATATTCGTCATAATTTGTCCTGTATGTTGTACTTTTTCTCTTATTATAAAATTTTCTTTTTCTTTCCGGAGAGGGTGAGAATCTTTTTTCATTGTCGTAAAATTTTAGTTTTCTTTCCGGGGAGGGTGAAGAACGTTAATTTTTGTTTAACTTACGTATATGAGAAACAGCTAATTCTTCAATGTCCTTTGCGTCTTTCTTTATACTTAGACATCTCTGGCAATCTTCCGATAATTGCTGTAATGTTAGACCCGGTTCATTTTGTAATTTTGCAAGCATTCTTCTGCGCATTTCGCTATCTTTTGTAGAAACTAACCCTAACAAAGATGAGACATTTGAAATTGTCCGGGGTTAATTCTTCTAGTTTGAAGTCGTCAAAACGTTTATTTACGATTGCGGCAAACGTGGAATAATCTTCATTATTGCCCTTTACCAGGTTAAGACATTTCCACCTCCTGTGGAAGAGTGATGTTTTGGGGATGAAGAGATCTTTAAGACATGTCACTGCTTCGTCAAATGTTAATTCGTTCGTCTTTTTTGGCAAGATATAATCCACGAACTTTGTATATTCTTCAGTTTCTAATTTTCTAAACAATAGACGTAGCTTTTTTGCTTCTGTTCAATTTTGACAGTCGATGTTATAGATGTCTTCATGTCTTCTGAAGTAATCTCCAAAATGTTTGTCCTCATCTAGAGAATATTTGAAAATCTCTATGGTATTCCACGCTGCGTCTTGCGAAAAAGTTGCTTCTTTTTCAATATCTAATTGCTTGTTGCCCGCTACTTTCAATATTAGTTCCTGGAGTTCTATTTGTCTTTCTAATTTCTTTTGCCATTTTTCTTCCATTCGTTCTTGTAGTTGTTGATCATTTTGGTATTTTATCATTTCTACCAAAATATTTTTAAAATCTTCAATTTTACGTATTTTTACTCCTCGTAACTGTTTGTCGCGAATTTGTTGATGACGACGAGGGAAGGATTTTTCTATTTCTTCTTTTCGTGTGAATTCGAATCGGTCGACGCCAATTTGTTTGTTGGACGACGAAGGAAGATTTTTCTTTTGTTGATTTTTTGTTTTCCGCGTGTGTTCGAATCTTCGTCGCCAATTTGTTTGTTGGACGACGAGGGAATATTTTTCTTTTGTTGTTTTCCGGGTGTGTTCGAATCTTCGTCGCCAATTTGTTGTAGATTCCGAGATGAAATTCGGTCTCCAATGAATGACAAACTCAGGAATTAAAGATAAGAAATAAAATGTATTTACACAAGAATACAATGGGTAATACTGTTAGTAAATCCAGGAACGCGGTTAGTAGCAATAACATATAGATATATACAGTCACGAAATATGACTTCTTGAGAGTCTACGTGCTTGGAACTGACTTCTACAAGCGGTTACCTCACACTATTACTCTACCTCCAACTCAATCACAATCTCACTCTTCTTACAATCTCAATTTCTCTATTCTGACTGACTCTCGGTATTTAACGGCAGCAGTCCAAGTAACACTTTGGTCGAGTCCACTTATATAAAAGGGGAGGACCCCATAAAAGATAGTCTTTAAGAAAAGATATGAATGTATCGTTAGAAAGACCGAAGGTAGCTTCTAGGATGTTAACAATTTTGAGGTTGGAAGATATTTCAATTTTAAATCCCAGAAATATGAAAGCTTTTATGATTTTTTTTTTGTATTTTGGAAGGGGACCATTATTATTAGGAATAACAATAAGTCCATCATTTCAGTAAAAACCGACCTGGTTGGTGTCAATATATATATATATATATATATATATACATTCTATGTCAGCTATTTTAGCAGAATCATATGCCCCATAGGAATATCGTAGTTATCATTATTACGTTTAATCCAATATATATATATATATATATATATATATATATATATATATATATATATATATATTCATTTTTTCTTGTTTAGTGTAAGGTACCCGTCTCCAATTTTTGTAAAAATATTTTTAATACACCCTATATATCTCCTGAAAAAAAATATTTCGGTTGAGCTATCTGAGGGGAGGAACTGTAGATTTGTAAACAGTGACTATTACGGCTATTATAGCAAGACTCTTTGGTAAAGCGAATCGAGGCCTTTCAGTCGCTGTGTATTTATCTAAAAATAAATACGCTAAAATTTACCTTCCTCACTGCCGTACGCCGACAGCTTAGTGGTAGAATCTCTGAGTGACGCCAATTCAGTTGTTTTTCGATTCTATCTACAGGCAACCGGACGTCTAGATAATTTATTACACAGCAAAATTGATAAATGCACATATGAACCGACAGAATGCATATAAAGAGACAGCAATACATTTATAAGAAACTTAATTCCGTCTTTTTCACCTCTGTTTCGTTTTAATCGGACATTTAAATTAGTAATTAAATAATTCCACACATGACAATAAAAGACAAAATCGTATTTTTCATACATATTCATAGTACTCATATAAAATACATATTTTATTCTAACCTAAAAAAAAGTACTAAAATGTAGAATAATTCAACTAGAAAAATTAAAATAAATACAATGTATCTATATAAAATTAGAGACATTTCCTAATAGATCTTTCCATCTTAAATAAATTAATGTTTCCTGGCAGGTTTAATATCAACTTGAGATGTTTCCTCTTAAGAAGTTGACTCCATTATGTATAAAAAAAAAAAAAGGTAAAATCAGCATTGTCTTTTAGGGTGTTGCAGTTTCATATCAGGTTAATCTATAGTCATAACCAGGGCCGTTGCAAGGATCTTGTACCCACCCGCCGAATCTATGAGACGGGCTCCCAATTCTATTACATGTCATATCACATCAGTGTATATTCATGACCGGGGCCGAAACAAGCGTCTTGTAACCACCCGCCGAATCTATAATACGGATTCCCAACTCTAGTACATTTCATATCACGTCAGTGTATATTCATGACCAGGGCCAATGCAAGGGTCTTGTACCCACCAGCCGAATCTATGATACAGGCTTCCAACTCTAGTACATTTCATATCCCGTCAGTGTATATTCATGACCAGGGCCGATGCAAGGGTCTTGTATCCACCAGCGAATCTATGATATAAGCCCAATCTAGTACATTTCATATCCTGTCAGTGTATATTCATGACCAGGGCCGATGCAAGGGTCTTGTATCCACCCAGCGAATCTATGATACAGGCTTCCAACTCTAGTACATTTTATATCCCGTCAGTGTATATTCATGACCAGTCCGCCGCAAGCGGGTCTTGTACCCACCCACCGAATCTATGATATAGGCTTCCAACCTAGTACATTTCATATTCCGTCAGTGTATATTCATGACCAGGGCCGATGCAAGGGTCTTGTATCCACCCAGCGAATCTATGATACAGGCTTCTGTGACGCCGTCCCCCGGTCGCAGCGTCGACTGTGTCGTTCGATCCCGGTCGCGGCGCTAATTGTGACGTCACGTGCTCCCCAGGCTCTGATATCCTGGTCACGGACAGCACTAACTGTGACGTCTTCGCCGCGGCGTCAGCTGTTCGCCCCGTTGCTCCAAACGTGACGTTCTAATCCTTTGGTTAGATTGATACCAGCCTCGCTGTTCCCAACCTGCTTCCAACGCCTGGTTACCAGGGTAACTGCACTGATCTCCAGTCTGCCTACCCTGTTGTGAATTGATCTTAGACAGACGAGATCAAACAGGGTTGGGGCCGTAATGCAAGTTGAGTCCAACGGGGGTGATAACACACAATTATGTATAAAAGAAAATAAAATAAAACTCACAAGGTCCAACGTATCAAAGAAAAAAGGTAATAAACTTTTTATGTTCATTTGCTCGGTACATAGGATTATGTCTATTTCCTGACCTGTTCTGTGGATTGTGGCACGACGCTTTACTAGGCAAACCTTAAGGCTTCAAGTTGTCTGTCCTTCAAGAAATTTGTGTTTCTGGTGTGTCTTTGGACGAAAGTCGAAAAAACTTATTTCTGTGGTCTTGAAGTCGCTCTTCAAACTACTTGTTCTTGGTTGAAGAAGAGTCCAAAAGTGTGCGTGAATCTTGGTCAGCTATCTTGACGCGGTTTCAACACTGGGCGCTCATCTCTGCTTGTCGTCCAAGTTTCAAAACTTCTCGCCAGGGTCCGCGGCTCAATCTGACTTCTTCCGGCTTGGGTCGAACAAACTGAACTCATCTCTCCAGAGTCTGAATTACTGGTCACTCATCTCCGCCGTCGGTGCGCGAACTAACTTCTTCTCGTCAGCTTGGGTCGAACGAACTTCTTCACTTAGGCCAAACGAACTGGCCCTCCTGCCCGCTAAGGGGGCGAACGAATTTGGCCCGCCGTCCGCGGGTTCCACCCGCTTGCCGTCCGCGGCTGCACCGATTTCTGTCGGTTGGGGTTTCGCTTTATTGACGCCGTCAAAACTGGGGCGGGTCTGTCGGCGCCAGGGGGTTCTTCGATAATTCTAAATACGTATCCATCCTTCTTATTTCTGGTTAGGGATTTTTCATTCTTTTTCCATTTTCGGTAACCCACCACCCCCTCCCCTTACTGTGCTCTGAGGGGTGGTACCTGCTTCCCCGCTTCTTCGTATCGGCCTTACACTTACACTCCTGACAGGGCGTCGACCGATTCTCCTCGTGCGTCACGTGACCGCTCTCCGGCCAATGAGGACCTGGTCGGGTATCTTTCCTCCTTCGTGTGTCATGTGATCTTATTTAGCCAATGACGTCTTTAGTCGGGCGTGGACAATCCGTGGCTTTGTTTTGGGAAAGAAATACCTTGCTTAAAAAACAAAAAATATTAATTTAAATCACCCTTTATCATGAGCGACTGAGATGACACCTTTGGCTTTTTAACACGTGGTATTTGTCAAGCAGTTTATCGCGAATTGATATGATCTAAGAAAGGAATTTTCAGACTCGTTGGCGTTTCTGAAACGGAATAAAAATATTTCATTTTCCTCCGCTCTGAAGGTAGCATGATAATAAAAATCTTTATTATCTCAAAATTTTTTTTTCAGTGACCTCCTTGTGGGCTTTTTTCTAATTCTGAAGACTGTCTATGTTTTCGTATTAATGGTTTGTCTTCATATCCTTAGATACACTTCCCCACCCACTTAGACCTTTTAATATCATTCCAATAACACACTTCCATTTTCGCGGATCCGCGGAAATCGGTCAGATGCTTGACCTGAAAATTTTTCGACACCGATTATCTGTCAGCCGTGCCTGTGTGTGCTCGCCTATGACCTGTTTTCGTATTATTTTTTTTCTTTTCTTCTTCGTTTTCTTTCTTTTCTTCTAGATCGCTTGAATGTAAAGAAAGAATTATTTTAAAACCCAAAATATTTTTTGGCCTTAAATAATTATTAATTGGTTGATAAACCGTAAAAAAACAAATCATATATCTATGAATATTTCTCTCAGCTCGTCAGGTATGCATGGTGCCACATCCAATTCTAGTACATTTCATATCCCGTCAGTGTATATTCATGACCAGGCCCGATCCAATGGTCTTGTATCCACCCAGCGAATCTATGATACAGGCTTCCAATTCTAGTACATTTCATATCCCGTCAGTGTATATTCATGACCATGACAAGGGTCTTATCCACCCAGCGAATCTATGATACAGGCTTCCAACTCTAGTACATTTCATATCCTGTCAGTGTATATTCATGACCAAGGCCAATGCAAGGGTCTTGTATCCACCAGCGAATCTATGATACAGGCTTCCAACTCTAGACATTTCTATCCCGTCAGTGATTCATGACCAGGGCCGATGTAAGGGTCTTGTATCCACCCAGCGAATCTATGATAGGCTTCCAACCTAGTACATTTCATATCCCGTCAGTGTATATTCATGACCAGGGCCGATGCAAGGGTCTTGTATCCACCCAGCGAATCTATGATACAGGCTTCCAACTCTAGTACATTTCATATCCCGTCAGTGTATATTCATGACCAGGGCCTATGCAAGGGTCTTGTATCCACCCAGCGAATCTATGATACAGGCTTCCAACTCTAGTACATTTCATATCCCGTCAGTGTATATTCATGACCAGGGCCAATGCAAGGGTCTTGTATCCACCCAGCGAATCTATGATACAGGCTTCCAACTCTAGTACATTTCATATCCCGTCAGTGTATATTCATGACCAGGGCCGATGCAAGGGTCTTGTATCCACCCAGCGAATCTATGATGCAGGCTTCCAATTCTAGTACATTTCATATCCCGTCAGTGTATATTCATGACCAGGGCCGATGCAAGTGTCTTGTACCCAGCCACCGAATCTATGACTCGGGCTCCCAACTCTACTACATCCCTATTCTCATAAAGTAGTATTAATATAAAATAAACATTTTACTGTAACCTAATTATGTACAATAACGTATCATATGCAGTATAGGTGAATAATTCAACTTAGAAAAATTGAAAATAAATACAATATATCTAAGTACAAATTAGATTCATGCCATAACAGTTCATTCCTTCTTACATAAATCAATAACGTTTTGTGGCAGGTTTTAACATGAACTTGAGATTTTTCTTGTTAAATAGTTGAAGAATTTTAGCGCATTAAATACTGAATTCTATATTGTTTTTTCAAGACTTAGCATGTGTGAAAAAAAATCACGGATTTAGACGAAAAAAAATGTTTCTTGAATGATGCAAAAATCGTCGAAGATTTTTCCACCATTTAATAGTCAGCTATGCTTAGTTTAATTTTTAAATATATATATAAGTAGGAAAAAAAGCAAATATTGATAAGATAGCAAGAAGCAGTGCCCGGTGAACCAAATCAGGCTTGGTTTATCTCGGTTCAGAAGTTCGTGGGTCGTACGC
>CAHIKZ030005552.1:2407500-2425000 GCA_903632075.3 Acanthosepion pharaonis
TGGCAACATCTGTTGGCAAGGTAATGGCTTCAGTTGTTAGGGGATTCTCAAGGCGTTACCCTGATAGACAAACAGGAAATGGGGCAAGAAACTATTAATGAACAGAATTAAAACAATTGAAGGAAGCAATCAACAAAAAAAAAGACTGAGGATATCTGAGGGCCAGGTGTGCTCTTGCTTCTGGATAATGCGCCCAACCATTCTTCTCAGGATGCAGCCGCTGATGCAATCAACAGTAGCCTTGAAGTGCAACCCGACATGCTTACTCTCCAGAATTAGCCCATCTCATTAATTATTTATTACAAAAAAATTTAAAACCTCTAACTTAATAGTTAAAAATAATAATTCCCCTCTTAATGCCTTGGTTTGTTTTTACTTTTTTGCTTTTAAGTATTTGGAGGAAATCATGGGTAGATTTAATGCTATAGTTACTAAAGAGATATGGTGTAATAATATCATTAACGAATTTTGATAGTTGGTATATTCATGTTGGAATCTGAGAAATAATAGATTTTAATGGGTATCCCGTTTTGTGTATTTTAAAGTTACCGTATAAGTAGCCAGGTTGGTAATCTCCAATAATTTTATATATTTTCAAGGATCCTGCACCAGCATTGTTAAATGTTATAAGTTTATTAACATATTTCTTTAGATTCACTGGTGTTATTCAATTTAGTAAATTTAGAACGATCACCAATGAGGTGTTGAAGTTTTTGTGATAATCCAATTCATCCAAAATTACGTAAATATTGGATTTATCAGCTTTTCTCAGGACTATATTAGGCTTTTTTTTTTTAATACTTTAGCAGCAATTTTGAGTTGTGTTGGAATGTTCTTGTTTTTATTACGTGGAATATAATCTTTTAGAACTTCTAGCTTGAGAAGATCTTTAAAGTTTGGATGGAGTATTATTAATTTGTCCTTTTTCAGTTGACATAATGATTGATGTAAGATTTTAATTTCAGTCTTTAGACTGGAGATGGCAATTTGTTCCTAGATTTAGAAATTCCTTTTGATTATCCGTTAATTTAAATGCTCACTAGGAACTGTACTACTGATCAATCAAAATTCGTAAATATTTATATAGGCCACACTATATGTTTGACACGCAGACTCACTCTACATCTTTCTGAGCATAGCTCAATTACATCTCATTTAAATATTCATGGAGACCTACCGGACACTATTCGTAACATACTTGTTGACAACACAACTATAATAGCATCAGCTACATGGAAAAAAAAGGTTAAAAATAATGGAAGCCTTATTAATAAAAGCAAATAAAAAAATATATAATAATATCACTAATGAACACGGACACAATATCTTGACCGTATTTTGAAAAATGAAATCATTATATAAATATATACATGCAACAATCTATTTCTTATTTAACAGTTAAAATATTTCATCCTTGAAAATGGCTCTATGTATAGACGAAAGCGCTCGGATTAAAAGAACATTCAGACAGTATTTATATAATTCCTTATCTGAAAAGAAAAAATTATTAGATCGCATAAAAAATTGCATAAAAAACTAAATCAAAGCATTCTGTCTGTCGTATTCACGACATGTGCATATATATATATATATATATATATATATATATATATATATATATATATATATATATATATATATATATATATATATATATATATATACAGCACAGAGTCTGTTTATATTTCTGAGATGAGGTATTATGTACATTATTTACATTATTCGGACTATCGTCCTCATCTTTCAAGGACACATGGCACAGTGGATAAAGGCGTTGGTTAGATCCAGTGACAGGACTCAAAGAGTGTGAGTTCAATACCCGGTTAAGGCAGTGGAGAACTTTCAGAGGGAAATTAGCAGGAGACAACTGATAACTGACATCCATCAAACATTGCACGTGGAACTAGAACAGTCTACCCCAGTGAGCGAAATAAAGGGTTCAGTTCCAAATTCCAACCACCTGAAGAAGGCCTGAGCGTCCAACAGCCGAAACGTTGTGATAAATACGGCGACAAAGATGAGGACAATAGTCCGAATGATGTAAATAATAATATATATGCACATGTCATTATTTGCGGTCTTTTATATCAATACTTGTTACAAAATAAAATCCTTGCATTTGCCTTTGATAATGTTCCTTAGATGACGCAACGCGTCGTCTATGATTTTTCTTCATGTCGTTATTCATATATATATATATATATATATATATATATATATATATATATATATATATATATATATATTATTGATCGATTAATATAATTATTATTTACAGATATAAAATCATAATAATTAGCTTATTCCTGGGAGGAGAGAAGAGCTGGATTTATACATTTGCGTTTAATGGGATATATCGACCCTATTGGAATTGGAACACGGTTCTCCAGTTCTGAAGCGTTATCAATTACATCAACTGCAAATCACTTATATATATATATATATATATATATATATATATATATATATATATATATATATATTATAATTTCCAACAAAACGTTACACAAAAACGCTACACAAAAAACGCTACAGAAAATCTATCATGCTTCAGTAGAGAGATGGTACTTCTTCAGGCGATCGTAGTAACTTGTGATAAAAATGATTTAAACAAATATAAAACAAATCTTTACCTCCTTTCTTAACTTTGTATTGAGCAGTTTAAAAAAAAATGCTACGAACTGTGGATTTTTACTAAATCTTTTTTTCTCATTTTCATATATATATATATATATATATATATATATATATATATATATATATATATATATATATATATATATATATATATATATATATATATATATATATATATATATATATATATATATATATATATATATATATATATATATATATATATATATAGTAATCCGTTTGTTTAATATAATCCAGTCGAGTCCTATTAACACAACACAGAATTTGAAATAAGTTAAAACTGACTCACAAAAGAGCGTTCAATGTTTATTTTCATTAAAAGGAGCGGATTTTCTTAATTCCAATTGTAAAGGAAGTATATATATATATAATGTGCATGCATTTTTCCGTTTTTTCAGAAAGAGTTGGAAAGAACTTGTAAAATAAAAGTAATTTTCACTGTTGTAGTGCATTTCTTCCATCATGTGATTATAATATACGAAAAAATATTCGTAAATATAAAAGGATTATACTAAAAATTAGCTAACCATAATGTTTGTAATTTACTCAATCAGACATACTTAAAAGCGAATTTGCTGCCTAAATACACACACGTGCACACAGACACACACACAGACACACACACACACATATATATATATATATATATATATATATATATATACACGCACACAAAACACACATCCATATATATATATATATATATATATATATATATATATATATGCATGTATTTTTCTGTTTTTTCTACATATATCTCTGTCATCTGCCATATTATCTTTTATTGATGCAATTCTTTTTTTAATTTCCCAATTTTTTTCTCTGTTTTTTTATTTTTCTCCACTCCCCATTTTTTTTATAGGCTTTGAGTAGAATGCAAAATGATTTTAAATTTGATCTTTTTTGAGAACTATTTTCCGATTTAATCTTCTTTCGTCTCTTTTGTTCCTTTTTAAATATTTGTCATTTTGGGACGTGATATTTTTTTTTGTGTGTGTGTTTTTTTTTAAATCCCGACCTTTCATATTTTGACTGCACCTCACCAAAAATTCTTCCTCTAAGAAAGTCACGTTTATTTTCGATGTGGGCCCAACGGCTTTCTACGTCTGACAAAACTGGATAAGTTGCCTTTCCATTTTGGAAGGAACAATCAGTAATTTTTTTTTTTTTTTTTTTAAGTCTCCTCTCTCTCCTTGTCTGCACTCACGTACATGCGTATGTGCGCATTGGCGTCTGTATGTGTGCGTTTGTAAGAGTTTGCGTGCGCGTTCCTGTACGCGTGCGTGCACGCATGCGCGTGCGTTTGCATGAGATATGGAGGTTTTATTTTAACGACACAGCATTAGGCGAATTCAGATTACGTCAATATGACAAAATACGTATTGAGATATTTACACGTTTCTCACTCACACACATTCTCTTGCGCACAAGAAACGCTACACACAGTTATTACAAAGATACACATTCACACACACAGCATGCAATTACGTTTCAAAAGAATAGATATAAAATCAAAACGTAAGTTAAGCTTATTTAAACATTAGAACGGAAATGATTTTAAAATAATTTCAGTTTAATAAAGGATTATTTATCTATATATATAAAACATGTCTGTGTGATACCGTTTCACTCGAGATCCATCCAACCGATTTTGACCAAGGCACATCCATTGTACTATGTAAGAGATAGGATCTTTGCGTAAAATATCGTTAATTTAAATATCAATAATCGATAAAGCCTATCTAAAATTAATAAATTCAACTATTTTTTCCTCCAATTTCATTCAAATTCGGTATGTAGGTTACTTACAACATACCGAGGTCAGCGATACATCATTTTTATTGCTACGTCACTTCGTTTAGCGAAAAACCGCGTAAAACGAAAAATCGATTTCGACACAAATTTTAAACAAAAAACTCCTTCAGTTTTCAAGCAATCTAATACAAACTTCCCTTAATTGTAGCGAATTATGAATTGATTATTGAACAATCATTTAAGTTGATAACTGAGTCCGCCTATATAATGAAAATCCGCCTAAATTGCGAAAAATGGCGATTTTTACTGGTTTCTTTCTTAGCAATTGCTTTATAAATATATCCTCTCTTACACCCCCGGCAGCACACTGGCAAAGTGAATTTCAAAATCTTCACAATAATTGTGGTCTGAAGCGGGACTTCATGTTTTGCCTGTTTTGCCCGTTTATGTTCTCGGCTAACTTCAATTGAATAAATACAGGCTATTTCTGTTATATCAGTAACTACATTAATTCAAAATGTTTTTTAATGAAAGTACTTTAAAGTAATTGAAGAAGACAGACTCTGTTAAATCTAAACATGATGCTGTTTTTGCTCCATTCTAATTGGACGCTTTTTTTCTGATGCCCGCCTTGGTATGGCTGCTGCTTAAAAAGGAAAGAAGACGGAAATTTCGATTTCACATTTACTGAAATCTGTGGTTTTTTCGGAAAAATATTTGAGACATTTCAACTTTTCTTGTTTCTGAATAGTCTGCCACTTGTGAAATGTTCTAGTGATTGAAACAATTTTTTGTTTAATCATTTCATCCAAAGCAAAGCGATATTGCCACTAAGGTGCAAGGGTTGACTGGGAGGGAAAGAGAATGATATGAATTTAAAAGGAACCGATAAACCCTACCCCAAACAGGAAACAACGGATAAACCTCTACTCGTGTGAACCGTACGATAGGTGAAACTATTGGGGAAATAAATAAATAATCTATATATAAAAGTCTGTGACTTTTGTTAGTCCGTCCGTCCGTCACACCCTCTGAAATAGCTATAATTGAACGATCGAAACGAATTCATAAGAAAAGACTCAAATAGATAAACGGTTACAAAGTACAGATGGTTTTATTATGGCGTATATCTTAGTACAATAAATCTTAATTGTTTTTTGGAAAAATTAAAATTTTATTATTTAGCATACAGAATACTCACACTAATTAAAAACTATATAATTATTAAAATAACAAACATTTATTTAATAAAGTAGCAACATTGTTTTTTGCACATTTTTCTTTAAGATTTTATATATATATGTATGTATGTGTGTGTGTGTGTGTGTGTGTGTGTGTGTGTGTGTGTGTGTGTGTGTGTGTGTGTGTGTGTGTGTGTGCAAATATATAGAAAAATAGGAAATAGACGTTAGGTTAATAATCCGAAGTAGTTTTGCTTTGACAAAAATGCTAGCAATAACTTCAACAATACCAAATACCGTGAGAATTTCAACATGCACAAGCGTGTTGCAAAAATTCTCGTAAATAAAATTTCAGAATATAGAAACATTAATGAAGCTAAACTTTAGGGGGAACTGAAATTAAATCCTAAACAGGAAACAATAGTTTTGTTCAAAATACGGGGCAGATATGAAACCTTCTAGACTATTTATTCATTAAAATATTTGTGATAATCCCAGCAAAGAACATACACATCATTTCTTGTGTTTTAGTGGCATCACTGCATTGCTTTGGGTGATGATACTAATACTATATATATATATATATATATATATATATATATATATATATATATATATATATATATATATATTAATTAAAAAAAAACAGACCACTTTAAGGCTCGATTAGTTATAATTTATTTCACCAGAGAATTTTATTTTCTCTGTAGTTTCAGACTTCACTTCACTATATATATATATATATATATATATATATATATATATATATATATATATATATATCGCTAGATCAATTACAATTGAACAGTGAGTTCGATCCTCACTGGGTGCCCCATAATTTCGGAATTGTGTCAGATCTAAGGCGCGATTAGAAAATCATTTGGGTACCTCAGCGTGGCGTAATGGTTAGCAATTACGACATATAGTGAGTTCGATCCTCATTGGGTGACCCATACATTCGGCCTTGTGCCACATCTAAGTTAGGCTTAGAAAACCTCTATGGGCACCCCAGAATGGTGTAACGGTTAGCAAGTTTGTCTCGGTACAACGGTTACGACTGAAAAGTAAGTTCGATCCTCACTAGCTGCCCTATACTTTCGGCCTTGTGCCATTTCTAAGCTAAGCATGGAAAATCACTATATATATATATATATATATATATATATATATATATATATATTCCTTACCAGTAGCAACAACCCGGAATTTCATTCACAATGCAATCATCAGGTGCAGGGTAGACACTGACCATTACATAATTTAAATATTAATAAAAATATCTCGTTAATGTTATGCTGATGCAGTCCCTATCTTATACGGGGAATACGAGTTTTTATTTTCTTTATTATATATTGTATTTAAAATACTCCGGATTTATATTTTATACTTAAGTAAACGTGGATTAAAATGGTATTTAAACAGTAACTATTACGGCTAATAAAGCAAGACTCTGTGTGTTTATCTAAAAATAAAAACGTTAAATTCACCATCATCACCGCCGTGTGCCAACGGCTTAGTTGTAGAATCCCCCCGACTGAAGCTAATTCAGTCGGGTTTCGATCCTAGCTAGAGGCAACCGGACGTCTAGCCACACTGATTAACTGTGATACAGCGAAACCATCTGTCTGTGGAGGACTATATATATATATATATATATATATATATATATATATATAAATTAAATTAAACGTAATGTAAAAAAAGTTCACTCTACATTGCGTGCTAAATTATTATCGAGATAACTTTTTTTCTAATATTTCAAAAACTCTCCAATCAATTCATACAAAATTTTCACACAATGTTGGCAACACGGACCTGCGCAATCACTGAAATTTTCGTACTGATCTGCGCAATGTAAACAAACTGGCGCCATATTTGTTATCAACACGGTAATTTGAGCATGCCAAATTATTAGAAAGGTTTACTAAAATTCCCAGAATTTAGCAAACAAAACGTTTATTAATGTTGCTCGTGAATGTTTATGATCAAAAGAAGCTAGTAAATAAGATAATAAAACAAATAATTACATATACAAACAAAGGCACAGTTTTAAACAAATTAATAGGGAATGTGCTTTCCCTGTTTTGAAATTACGTGAAGAAGTCGACGATCCATAGAATTTATTAATTGTAGGATGTCATCTGCTCTAATGCCGCGAGATATGTCTAGACTTGCTTCCCACAACTCAGCGTTGCTCCTGAATTGTCGTCCGTTGGCGTACAGTCTTCGCTTCATGATGCTCCAAAGGTTTTCGATTGGGTTCAAATCCGGAGAATTTGCTGGCCACTTCATTTTTCGAGGACCATCGAAGCCTAACTGTTTCAAACATTCAGTAGTCTTGTGAGCAGCATGTGAGGGAGCATTATCTTGCATAAAAACAATGGCCCTTCTGAAGGCAACTCTTTGCCTTTTCATCCACGGTTCAAGATGCTCCTTCATAAACGCTATGTATGCATCAGCAGTCATTTTGACGTCATCTGGTACTCTCCATGGCCCCACTAATGTTTTTCCAATACCACCCCAGATCATTATGCCACCACCGCCTTGTTGGCGTCTCAAACACTGATGGCGATTCTGTCCGTTCATTACCCAGCCTTTGCACCATCTATATGGCCCATCAAGTGTTGCTCGAGTTTCGTCTGTGAACAAAACTTTAGAGAAGTCGATCTTCATATTGTCCTCGGCCCATTTCAATCGATTTTGAATGTGATTTCTCGTCAACGGAGGCTTCGATACAGGTTTGACTGTTGTTGCTATTTCCCTCAGATACCGACACCGAGTACTTTTCCACACAGTAGGATCCCCAATGCGACTGAAAAGCTCTTGACTATAAGTCCAAGGTTCTTCGTGGCCTCTCACTTAAGTCGTGACATGAGACGACGTGAAATAAGCCTCGGCTTGCCTTTATCTGCCCTTTTGCGTACTTGTGTAGGGTCGGCGGTGAACTTTTTCACTGTTTGATGACACATCCCTATCATTTTAGAAATTTCTTGGGTAGATTTACCTTTTGAGAGTTCTTTTCAGCATCAATTAAACTGCATTTACGGCCCATCTTTTCACTAAATTCTTACACTTTTCTAATAAAGTGGCACGCTCAAATCACCCTGCTGATAACAAATATGGCGCCAGTTTGTTTACATAGCGCAGATCAGTACGAAAATTTCAGTGATTGCGCAGGTCAGTGTTGCCGACATTGAAAATTTTCTGTGAATTGATTGGACGGTTTTTGAAATATTAGAATAAAAGTTATCTCGATAATAATTTGGCACGCAGTGTATTTTAAATCAATATATATATATATATATATTTTAAAGAAAATAAAATACCGTAATCATGGTATAATGTATGAACTACGTTAGCATTTCGTTAACAAGATATTTTTATTAAAATTAAATTATCTAATGGTCAGCCTCTACCCAGCACCTGAAGATTGCTTTGTGCATTGAAACTAAGAGTCTTCCTATCGGTGTGGAATAATATATATTAAATAGCTGGTTAAATTACATTGTGAACTATTTTATTAAAGCCAGCACTCACTGTGTGATATATATATATATATATATATATATATATATATATATATATATATATATATATATATATATATATATATATGTATATCATATATATATATATATATATATATATATATATATATATATATATATATATGTGTGTGTGTGTGTGTGTGTGAAAAATTAATAGGTTTATTTTTAGTGCAACGTATTTTTAGGAATTCAAACGTTACTTTATAGTGTTAGAGTTGACGCACCATTTATTTTGAAAATTATTTCGTATACCGGTCTGACTACAATAGAAAAAAAACAAATATACATATATATATATATTCTCAGTAAATTTCGCATCTTCATTTAGGTATTAATGGCTGCCTATCCTAAGGCCTCTGAGGTAAATTCCTATGATTAGTCCAGATTTTATTCTCTGGTTATCGTGGGAATAGAAATTGATTAGATCGTTTTCGTTTATAGACACATAGCAATCACTCTTTTATACAAGATTCATTAAAAACGACTGACGAGGTACTTATACAAGTTTCATTAAATAAAAAATAAACCGCAGTACCTTGTCAGTCAATTTTAAAGAATCCTGTACGCCCTCCCACAAACACTTATATATATTTTTGTAATAACACACATATATATATATATGTGCATATACACACATATATATATATATATATATATATATATATATACATGAATGCATATATTTATTGATATATATATATATATATATATATATATATATATATATATATATATATATATCTGTATATCTGTCTTTTGTATATATATACAGAGTGATAGAGATTTTGATTTACGTTTACGGTAGTTGGCCCTGTAATTGACTTGTAGACTATGTTATATTTGTCATTCGTGTATATTTGTGGCTAGTCTGTTTTCAACGTTTAACTTGAGTAGTAGTGAGTTAACTGAGCAGTATTCCATTTAAAAATGGCCAAATATTTACATCGTGAGCAGGCAGATATTATTTTTACATACTGCCGCCCCAACTTTAATGGACGCACGGCTGCACGACTGTATCAGATTGTGCTTCCAGTGCAAAAGCAGCTGAAACATCCAAGCTGCTATTTACTACCGCTCTGCTGAGACAGGCTTCCTGGCATCACCAACTATAAATCGAAGATGGGCGAGATCCGTTCGTAAGCCTGACTACAAAGAACATATTCTACAGGCTGTATATGATGATATAGGTATCAGCACACGTAAAAGGACCCAACCATATCGTATATCTCATAGTACTGCATAGTACAGTATGGAGGGGACTCCAAGAGTAGATCCTCTATCCGTATCCATTGCAACATGTGCAGGGTTTTTAGCCTTCTGTTCATTCACAATGGGAGAACATTTGGTTTCTTCCACAAACCAGCGGTTCGTTGTTTGTCTCTTTAGTCTTGTTTACGGATGGAATAATAAATTTACACAATCAACATTTGTGGACGGATCGAGATCCCTATGGTGTAATACATATATATAATATTTTCTTGTAGTCCATATGTTTTCCCAGCACGTTTTACAGGAGTTGTCTACAGGAACGTTATTTCAAATACATATCCAGACTTGCTAGAAGATGTACCCTTGCTAATAAGTAAGTGAATGTAATGGATTCAACTGGAATTCGAACTCGGCTCTCCGATTACTCAAACCGAGCCGCTATCCATTTGTCTACAGTCCCACCAATAAATATAAATATAAATTCAAATTTCCGTAATATAGGCTTAACTTAATTCGCTACTGTATTTCCATAATATTTACTCAGCCTCTAACTTATCAAATATCGAAAGTATAACTAATTCTAATTTCTATATTTACCCTCTCGATAATCTCTTTACCTATATTAATTATAATTCAACTTTACCCTCCTCTAAGATCTCCAATCTCTCTTTCCATTAATCCCTTACATCATTTTATCTATAGATTTTAAATCTATTTTTAAACCATCTTTTATTCCTCTTTTAATTTTCAATTATTAGGTTGGTGCAAAAATAATGTCGTTTTCTCTTTTGAAATTGAACGTCAAAAAACGACATTACCTTTGCACCAACCTAATAATATTTCACTCATCATATAACCCCAAATTAATGTCATGAGGTTTATATTCGGGTTTAATTTTATAAAACTTCTTCCCTTTATGACAAATAGCTTTCACGCTCTCTTGACTCCTGCCTTGTGCCTCATCTGACTGAAACATTGAAATGGATAAATTCTCTATTAGTTTTTCGACTGTTTTTTTTTATATTTTTTATTTTCATTATTTTAGCATTCACCTTTAAATTCTATAAGACACAGGACCGATATCTTCGTCTGCCGAAAGACGCTATTCCCAATATGAGGTAATTTGGGATATTATTGTTTAGTAATTATATATATATATATATATATATATATATATATATATATATATATATATATATATTTTTTTTCTTCTATATATTTATATATATATATATATATATATATATATATATATATATATATATATATATATATATATATATATATATATATATATATATATATATATATATATATATATATATATTCTAATTTTTCAATAATATATATATATATAATTTTCAATAACTATTATATCAGTTGACTACTATAATTTCAATACATATAATATCATTCCTCATGCCTTGAGGACACATGGCACAGTGGATAAAGACGTTGGTTAGATCAAGTGACAGCACTCAAAGAGTGTGAGTTCAATACCTGGTTGAAGCAGTGGAGAGAGGAATTACCTGGAGATAACTGATAACTAATACCCATTAAAAACATGACACGTGGAATTAGAACAGTCTACCCCTGTGAGCGAAATAAAGGGTTCAGTTCGACATTCCAACCACATGAAGAAGGCCCGAACGTACAACGGCCGAAACGTTCTGACAAATATGGCGGCAATAGTCTGAATAATGTAATTAGTGTAAAAATATATCAGTGCATGTCTTTGGTGCTTACCATTCGGTAAATATTTGCTTCCTTGGAAAACAAAAACTTCTCGGGACTATACGCGAATGGAATGTCACCTCGCCATTTCAGTTATTAATTCTCTAAATAACGTTTCCCAATTGCCTCAAAAAGTGATTTCCCTTATGAAGAAAATGCATTCAGGTTCGATTCCAGATGAAGACACAGTTTTTCTTTAGTAAGACTTTTCAGTTTAAATCGGATGTAATTAATTTCACCGTTTCACACCTTCATCGCCAATTATTTGTGGGGGGGGGGAGTTTTCATGTTCACATTAATTTTTAAATTGTTTTTAATATAGTAACTAAGAAAATGAGGCAGCTTGAAGTACCCTTGCGATGGCTAACAACACTCCCAGATTTGACAAGGGGGCACGTTTCAACCTCAGAAGGACATAAAAAGAATAGAGATCGGCGTATAAACTGTATTCTGTAGCTGCTTTTGGTATGTTATGTTTTGTGTCTATTCGTCAGAATCTGAAAAGACGTATATACACGTCTACATTGGGGAACTAGTTAATAATTTTTTAAAAAAAAGGACAGATAGCAACACAAATATATAGCCACTAAAAATAACATTTATAGTGATATGAAACTAATAAATGTATTAAATATGGACTATTATTTTAAATACAGGCTGTCCATGAAGTTCGTTTGAAATTTTTTAAAAATAGTAATAATCTGTAAAAAATGTTATAAAGTTTAATGTACCTAGTTTTACGTATAGCTAAAATAACTAATGTGATTTCAGGCATTACTGTAAATCAGTTGGCAAATGTTTTCCGTGAACTGCAAAATCGTATTACACTTTGTATTGCTAATGATGGAGGACATGTGGAAACTTAAATAAAATTTCAATAAAAACTTAGAAAATATATATTTACTTCTTTCTAATCCTTTTTACAATTTATTTCTATCACAAATACGAATAAAGTTATAATTTTTTAAAGTGCACACGAACTTTATGGACACCCTGTATATATTTTTGGATATGTGCCAAACGTATAAGTTATCGGCTCGGGATATCGGATTGGCGTGATGCGTTCGAACTCCAGTAGAGGCTTTTGCGTTTGCTTTTGCCCAAATCCATATATTCTCTCCTATCAAATAATAGAAGCGTAATCTAGACATTTTAGCTTTGGACGGCAAACATTCTATTATAATATATATATATATATATATATATATATATATATATATATATATATATGAAGAAATATAGTTTTTAAGGTGTGCTATATTTATGGCATAAAGTGCTCAATGTCTGAGATAGAGCATATGTAAATATAAATATAAAAGTGAACATTGAATTCAATACTCAGAGGCGACAGAGTGTTTCATGCTGGACGCAATCATCAGGAGTCCAGCATGAAACAGCCTGTCGCCTCTGAGTATTGAATTCAATGTTCACTATATACACACACACACACACACACATATATATATATATATATATATATATATATATATATATATATATATATAGATAGATAGATAGATAGATAGATAGATAGATATGAATCTTTAAAAAAAATTCAGGTTTAAAACGAAACAAAAGAAATTAGATACACACACACAAATATATATATATATATATATATATATATATATATATATATATATATATATATAATGCCTGTAGTTCTTGTTAATACTACTATACTGGTACAAAAGGTTGAGTGAAGAATAGGTTTAATCAAATGAGAGACATGGATTACTAATATAATAATAGAGAATAGCGTAATTCAGTGCGGCAATGCGTACGACTCAACTTTGTGACCAACTTTGCGACGACCGATTCCCCAACGTCTTTCTTACCAACACATTCTACGGGAGGGACAACTCCGAATCCCAGACCGGTTAGGGCAAAAAGTCTATTGTAGAACAACGTACTTGACGCAGATATCAATCGCAACGTATAGTGCGATCAAGCTGTTGCCCTAAAAGGGAGTTCACAGGCATTTTTTTTATGATGTTTACCATGTACAAGGAAGCACAGTAGGCTAATGGAAAGCGGTTCGGACTGAGGAGAGACGAGTTCGAATTCCAGTCTGATACACTACATTCAATTACGTGATAATACCCTTGGGAAAGGTATGAATGTTCTTCTTCCCCCACCTACGGCAGGACAGGCTGGGTTCTATAGCCTTGGGTGGCAAACGGTCTGGGAGAAGGAAAAAAAACTCTGAATTCAAAACCGACCTGGATATAGTCAGGCTATCTTGCCCAAGAAACCACGGATGTTGCAGTATACATGGTACCCCTACGACCGGTTCATGGAAAAAAAAACATGTACAAGGTCCAAGGTCCACTCAACAGTTAACTGAAGGTGGTTGTTGTGTGGGCGATAACAGTAGGAGGCGCATTTTTTTAGGATATCTGTTTATTCATTTCAACCCAAGCAAAAGAAATAACACCAATAAACACAAGGGGGTGCTGAGTGTGAAAGGACATAAGTAAAACAAATATATTATTAAAGAGCGGGAACAATAAAAGAACGAGTACACGCCCCAGTGGATAAAGACGTTGGTTAGATCCAATGACTAGACCCAAAGAGCTGTGAGTTCAATACCAGGCTACAGCAGTGGTGAGTCAAAAGCTTGCAGAGTGGAGTTAAAGGATAAATAACTGAGACATCAGGAAGTGGCATGGCACGCTGAATTAGAACAGTCTATCCGGTGGACGAAATAAAGGGTTCGAGCGATATTTCAATCACCTGAAGAAGGCGGGAGCGTACAACGACCGAAACTTTGTGATATGGAAATGAAGATGAAGATAACTGCCCGAATAATGTAAGTAATGCAAGTAATCATAATACATTATCTCGAAGATAGACACAGATAGTGTTAAATTTTATTCAACTCAAATGCATTTGAAAACATTTCTACTCGACTCATAAGGAATTTTGTTCAGTGTTGGTTGTTCCCTTTTGATATTGAGCGCCTGGCGAATTTTAAGCTTTTACCTATTATTTTCGTGGTGTAGTATATTTGTGTTGTCAACAAGTATTTTCCTGTATTGTGAAGATGGACAGGAATGTCTTTTTTAGATATTGTGCAATAGAACTCGTATCCGACAAATGTAGCGTAAGACTTCTTGATAATGTGGTTGTCAAGCCAACATAGTTACTTACTTTTTTGTCAGAGATAAAATCTCCCAAAGGACATTTAAAGTGATATATAATGTTAATCTTTTCCAAAACACTAGTTGATGGAGAATAGTCATTGCGTATAATTAGTTTGGTGGTATTAAACTAAATATATAATTGGTTTTATTTTTTTTTTACCGGGATCAGTTATGAATGTATTAGTACTTATGAGATGTTTTAGAGCTTTTTTTAATCTTGTTTAATAAGGCACGAGAGGTGTTGAAACAATATGGCTATTTTTGTAGTGATTTTATAACATATTTATTTTATAATTTTTAAATAAATAATTATATTCGCTCTACTCTGTATTAAGCACTCATTTAAGAATAGTATTTGTTGGTTATTGGAATTTATTCCGTATACCCCAATTATATACTTGTATATATATATATATATATATATATATATATATATATATATATATATATATATATGTATATGCGCATGCATTTTGGTCTTTTGATCAAATTTAGCGAAGCGATTTTGAATGAAAAATCTTCAACATTCTAGCTTATCTCTAGAACAAGTTTGCCTGTCCCTCCATTAACTGGTTATTTCATTAGCTAATTCGCACGGTCGTTACGCCTTGCCAATACATCATAACTAATGGACAATTCCCTTTTGATCGCGTGAAAACACGGAAATGACATACTCCTTGGATTCAGTGAGGAAATGAAAGAAGGAAAAAGCGTTTAACATACACACACACACACACACACACACACACATATATATATATATATATATATATATATATATATTGTGTATATTTATGCAGCAATGTTTCATTAAAGCATGTTTCATTAAATAATATAGACAAGGTTTGTATATTTTAAGTAAGTTCATATTGTCTGATAACCTTAATAAAATTATCATTGAAAGACAAAAGGAAATCACGATATTGATACATGACATCATTGATATATTGACTCTACATTTAAATGATAACTCTAACATTTTTAGTCATTTAAAATATCATGACTGGCCGTGTACACAATTCCGAAAAATCCTTGTTGAAAATACAACTATACTTAAACATGAAACCAATAAACAAAAACTAAAAATACTTGAAGCTATGTACATAAAACAGTTGAAACCTAACCTGAACAAAATAAACTATGAAACCTCCACAAATAATCTTAAACGCCTATAAATTATAACAGAAGCCATTGGTTTATACCAACGGCTTCCCATAGTTAATACTTCTCGTTTTCACTCTCGCGTGGTCATGTGTGACGTCACGAGCTATGATGCGATTATCGCTTCCGCGTCTCGTATACACGAGTTAGTCGTTGCTTTGAAATTTTTCATGCAACAAAAACAGACTATCATTATTGTTTCGTCCGTGTATTTGTTGATATATTGAAAAGTAATTGTCATCTTTGATAATGGCTTATGTAAGCCGAAAGCTTAGATTGGATTTAAACATGTATCAATATGGTGATTTCCTTTCGTCTTTCAATGATAATGTTATTAAGCTTATCAGACAACATGAAATAAACTTACTTAAAATAAAGAGACGAAACTCGTCTATATTATGTAATGAAACATGCATTAATATATATATATATGTCTGTGTGTGTGTGTCTATATTTATATATATATATATATATATATATATATATATATATATATATATATATGTGTGTGTGTGTATATTGGTGTTGTAAACAAGTATTTTCCTGTATAATTATGGTGGATAGGAATGTGTTTTTAGATATTGTGCGATAGAACTTATATCCGAAAATGTAGTGTGAAACGTCTTGGTAATGTTGTGGTTGTCAAGTCAACATATGTACTTATTATTTTTTTGTTAGAGATACAGATATACATTGTAACTGTAAAATAATAAAAAGAACTTAAAATTAATGAATTCGACTGAGATTCGAAACCAGATCACTGATTTCCCATTCCGATTCACTATCCATTGCACCAAAACGCACATCCGATATCCGGTAAAGACAACTAAAATAAGTACGTCAATTTTATTTTGAAAACTGTCTTACATAATAAAATATGACATTATGTCAACTCAGATATGTGTGTGCGCGCGTGTGTGTTACTGACTTTATGTATGCTTGTGCGTGTGTGTTACTCTTCCAATGAAGGGGTATGTCTTTCTGTGTACGCTGGTGTATATGTGTTTGAGAAAACTGCAAAGATATTGATAGATAAAATTAAGGAATACGTTTGGGGAAAATTAATGTGCTTGTTGAGTTTCTGTAATTATCTTCTTTTAGATGCGAT
>CAHIKZ030005552.1:2430000-2472500 GCA_903632075.3 Acanthosepion pharaonis
GATAAGCACTTCCTTAATACGTCAGGACTGTGTAAATTATTTAACCGCAATACAGTCAAATTAAGTTATAGCTGCACCACCAGTATGGGCAACATCATAAAAAGTTTGAAGAGCAAAAATTTAAAGTTCAAAAATGACGTGAAAGATGAAAATTTGGTCTTATATAATTGTAGGACAAAAGATAACTGTCCTTTAAGGGGATTATGCCGTACAGAACACATTGTATATTGCGCGGAAGTGGATGGTGAAAAAAGTTCCACAAAAATATATATCGGTTGCTCTGAGGGCCAATTCAAGAATAGGTGGTATAATCAGACCTCATTTTTTAGAATCCCGGAACGTCGGTACAACACGAAGTTAGTAAGCTACTATGGAAACTTTAGGAAGAGGCATGACAAAATCCCAAAAATTAAATGAAGTATATTACGAAATATCAAACTAACATAATAATTGCGAATACGTGTAAGCTATGCCAAGAAGAGAAACTAGATCATGGCCAAGTGTAGACACGTTAAGAAGTTCAGTTTGGGGCTATTTGAACCAGGATAAAGGTGAGAATTTTTTTTTCAGACCAAAAAATTTTATAACAATAATGGATTTTAAATTTATCCAGACACAAGCAAAAAATAAACATAGGTGGAAAAGAGAGAAAAAAAGAATGAGTTTCAAAAATAAGAGGGGAAGGGAAGGCAGAGATTTTAAAATAAGTCTTTTTTAAGGGGAAGAGAAAAAAGGAAAGATTCCTCAGGATTCCGCTTTCAATACATACATATATATATATATATATAACATCCCAAGAGGATAGAATCCAGGTAGAACTCAATGTACAGGACAGAATATGAAGGCTTAAACACTAATATTCCATGGTTATAATTTTATTACAGACCTACAAATTCAAAAAAGAAATCGGAACGTGATTACGATTCCAATGTCATAAATTATAACCATGGAATATTAGGTTTAAGCCTTTTTATATATATATATATATATATATATATATATATATATATATATATATATAAGCATTACGCCCTGAGCATGGCGTGAAGCCACTAGGATGCAGGGGGGTTGCAGAAGATTTGGAGCAAGAGCAGATAAGAGTGATAGAAGAAAGGATGAGGAGAGGGATAGTGGATAGATCAAGGTAACTGGAGGTGTTGATTGACATTACATTTGAATAGTTGGAGATTATAGTTCTCAGGGAAACAGTAATTGGGAAGGGTGTTCCACAGGCGAGAAGTGCTAGGTATGAAGCTATTGGAGTAGAAGAGACGGCTACATTTAAAAGTTTCTACAGTGTAAGGGTGGGAGCGGGATGCCAGCCTCGTAGGGCGCTTGAATTCATGGAGTCTGGGAACCAGTGAAAGCAGCTCATTGGAGCAATTACCATGAAAGTATTTGTAGAAAAGACAGAGAGAGGCGACGGCGCGTCTGTGAGAGAGTGACTGTAGACGAGATGCCATATCAGGGCCAATTATATTACACATCCGTCTCTGGATCTTGTCAAGAACTCCGAGGTAAACAGAAGGTGCCCCAGACCAAATATGGCAGCAATACTCCATGCAAGGGCGAATGGTTGATTTGTATATTTGAAGTATCTATTCCGGGGAGAAAATTTCCTGGCGCGGCACAGAGAGCCAACTCTTTCCCTCTGGCCGTAAAGATGTTTTGCTTATTCATCAGCAGAGTTTATTAGTATAAATGTCGATGCGAGATCGACGATGAGGGCAAGACCATCTAGCGGCTAAAGGTTAGGATCGGCCATGTTCCAGGCGAAGTACGTAGATATGAGCCTGTAGCATTCAGGTTGTTCACAGACTCATGAGCCCGCGATCGGCTAGCATTTATTGAATTCTGTTGCTTCCACGATGGACTATTCTCTGGAGTTCTTCGCTGTCTCACACAGTCCACGGACCAGACTCCTCCTTGACATCTTAGAGACTATTGCTATACAACGTCCTGCCCTGTAAAGGCAGATAGAATTAAAATATAAGTTTGCTTTGTTCGGGTTTGCCGGTCGCCAATTCAACGCCTTTCTAGAAAATAGGTGGAAGAGAGAGAGAGAGAGAGAGAGAAAAGAAAGAGTTTAAAAATAAGAGGGGAACACCGAGATTTCAAAATAAGTCTTTCTTAGAGGGAAGAGAAAGAAAAGAAAAAAATTTCTAAGGACTTTCATTATATATATATATATATATATATATATATATATATATATATATATATATATATATATATATATATATATATATATATATATTAGACATCTTATAATTATAAGAAACTATACTCGCTCGGAAAAAATATAAACTGGAAACAACAGACAACAGTTTTATAAATGAGGATCACATCACTCTATGGATTAACAGTATTTTAATGCATACATTATACACTACGAGCGATGGATGTCGCCAATAATAGTATTAATACTAACTGATTAAATTATATGCTGCCTAATGTTTTATGTTTATATATATATATATATATATAACATTCGTTATTAATGGGAGTGGCTAGGCTAGTTTTCTTTGTTAAGTGGTCAGAGAGTTAATTCTTATCTATAGATTCATCATCTTCTGAGAGGTTTTGCTAAGGTTGGGTAGGGCATCTATTTCAAATAATCTATTTGAAATAGATACCCTACCCACTCCCACAATAACGAATGTCATAACGGAATATGCCTAAAAATACACGTAAACCAAGAGATAGCTTATTCCTAAAATTTCGCTTGAAGATGAAACGGGACTAAACACCTCAATTCAACTTAATTTTAATAATTATTTGGATGGTTTCGGCTCTCGTTTTTGAAACACGAGAACTCTTATATATATATATATATATATATATATATATATATATATATATATAGATAGATAGATAGATAGATAGATAGATAGATATACATCTATATATACATACACACACACACACACATATATATATATATATATATATATATATATATATATATATATATAACTAAGACGAAATCGGTGGGAGAGCGTTATTGTATCGGTGCGCACGCACCTGCGTATATTCGCTGTTTACGTATCCGTGTGTTCCTGACGCCAAATCAAACTCAGACCCCCTGACCCCCCAATGTCCTTTGCCTCCCCGCCTCCGTAATAAATGGGCATTTTAGAAGGACACAGCAAGCAAAGTTCTCGTCAAAACCGTTACCATCCCTTTAAGCAGGTCACGGTTGGAGCGTCGACGATTTGACTGATTGATTGCCAATTTCCTACGGAGACGGTGATAGGATGCGAGCGTTGCTACACCAGCCGTGTCACGTGACTCTTCCCAGGGAGGCGAGAGGTCAATGGAGGACGATGGAGTCTGTGCGTGGGGTTGGGGCTGTACAGCCAACTGGAGAATGAGAAGAAGTAGTAGAAGAAGGAGGGGAAATATTCCCTGGTAGAAAGAACACCATGTCGATGTGAAAACGGTAAGAAAGCATTTTTAAATAATGCAAAAAAATCAGGTGCAAGATATACAGCTCGAGTCAACAAGACGAAATACAGGATTTCCTTCCCGGACCATTTAATAATATTCCTGACTGTTTAGCCGGGGATCCAGGTTCAAGTTCAGCTATGTTTTTCAAGGACGACTCGAAGGCTTAACATTTTATTTATCACACCATTTATTAGTTTGGTTTGGTTTGGTTTATTTTCTTTTGCGTCATACCAACCTCAATGTTTTATTTAATGCCGACAAAATTTTTATTGCTGGTAATGTTTTTCTTCAAAAATCTATTTCTGGGAATATTTTTCCTTGAAGAAATCTATAGCTGGTCATATTTTTTCCAAAGTATGTATAGCTGTTTGTATTACTGGTATTTTTTTAATTATTTAAAATTATTGCTGATAATAATTTTTCCTTCAAAAATTATAGCTGGTAATCTTTTTCATTACAAAGTATTTCTTGCATTAAAACTTATTTTTACACAAGTGTGGGTGTTAACTATTTGCCCATAACTGGGACCCTAACAGGTGCTACCACCCCGGGACAGGGTGGACCTGGGAACAGCAGCATTTAAGAGGTGGTTCCACGCTCCTCAAAATCTCTTGACCAGAAGTCTTGCTGTTGGACGTGGTTTATCGTCTTACCCAGGACGCGGATGTAGTTTATCGTCTTACCCAGGACGCGGATGTAGTTTATCGTCTTACCCAGGACGGCATTTATTAGTATTAGTTTGTTTTTTTTTCGAAAATAATGCTCTACTTTAGAATGAACTTTTAATCCTGAATTAATGTATTTAAACTGTGTTTCAATCGGTAAAAATAGAAAACCTGAACAGTTATAAATTTCTACGATCGAGTTAAATGTTTATATATAACTTTATGATAAAAACCTAAAGATTTGGACACCAAAACATTTTTGTAGTTTCTGCAACAACTTTACAACGAAATGTCCATGAGCTTAAAAAAAAAATTAAGATGCTTAAAAATGTGGTAATTAGTAGTCGAGTGACCAGTGGGGGTTAAGGTTGATGTGGCAAAGTCTCATATCCCAAGTCGTATCCCGAATTGTCATGTGACCGAGAATTGTGATGATGTAAAATTGTACCTCATCGATTAACCAGTGTCAGTCGCATTTCCTTAACTAAATGAGCATCCCATTCAGTTGCTGGCAGTAGACTTCGGCATTTAAGCTCTGGTTAGATTCTAGACAATTGTCTAGGATAACGCCAATGGCGAGCCAACAGACAGTCAGCATAATACTTTGTTGGTGCCATTTCCGTTTTAAAAAAATCTTTGGTTTGTTCGTCTTGATCAAGCCATTTTCCCCGACCGTTTGCAATTATCATAAAGGACATATTTGATGAATGAAGGTTAACAGATGGGCACCCCTATCGTGTAAAAAACTAAAAACTCCATTTTCATTTGAGTATTCATTGCTTCACTTCCCATCACGATTGTTCAGTTATATTGAGATTACGATTCTTTGTGGCCGATTCTTCCAAAAGTTGAACTCACTACTGATTTGTTTTGGAAAATATTTTTTAGGGTTAGGATTAACCAATTTAAGTTTCAATTTTTATTCCCGAATTAATGTATTAAATAGTGTTTCGGCATCTTTGCAACGGAATGTCTTTTAGCTTAAACAATTACAAAGATGCTTGAAAAGATGGTAGTCATTTGACGAGTGATAAGGGAAATATGGTTAATGTAGCAAAGCCTCGTACTCCAAGCTTTTGTAGTATCATACTGGTAACATGTGGCTGATCAATGTTATGAAACAGAATTGGACCTCGTCGATCAATCAGTGCCGATCGCATTGTGATTAATTGAATGCGCATTCCATTCAGTTGCTGGCAGTAAACTTCGGCAGTGATACTCTGGTTAGATTCCAGAAAGCAGTAATGGTGGACCTTCAAACAGTCGCCATAATCTTCTGTTGGTGACATTTCAGTTTTGAAAAATCTTGGGGTTTTTCCTCCTGATCAATCCATTGAACCGACCGTTTAAAATAAAGGATCGAGTTCTCATCACTCGTCAACATTCTATGAAGAAATGAATCATTTGAATTTCGCAGATGCTGCATCGAACTTTCTACAAAACGTCTAACTCTTTGACTTGCACTGACTTCCTGTAGAATCCATTTATCGAGTTTCTTAAGCTTGCCAAAATTCTTGAATTCCAGTGAAGATTCCAAGAATTAGAAATGACATGGCACAGAAGCATCCTCGGCATATCTTTCGAATGAGATGTTACAGAAACATCCACGGTGTCTCTTTTGAAATGAGACGTTACAGAACCATACTCATCTCTTTCGCAGACCGCATCAAGATGGCGTAATGCGAAAGAACCTCAGACAAGAACCCCGTCCATTGGAAGAATGTCTAACTAGCGTCAGAAGGAGAAACTAGAAGTGGTATGGCCACGTTATAAGACCCAAAAATCTTTCCAGTATTATACCACAAGGTACAATTTTAGGCAAAAGAAGAGGCTTTTAACTGACTGACATATTTGTTATTTACGGCTTATCAACCTTTTGAAAGTTATTTAAAGACATAAAGTATTTTTTAGATTGTTATAATTTTTTGGAGTGAATAATGAATCACTGATAAATATCTAACTAATTAACCCATAGATTGGGGCGTATTCAAGGTTAAAGAGGTGGAATCAAGGGTATCTTCACATGATTGAATATAACGAACCCGACTGGAATTGGAACTCAGCGCTTTGATTAACCATTCCAAAAAAATAACCATTATACCACCCTCACTTCCAAGGTTACAGCAACTGATATTTCCAAACGGTCACCCTTCTAGGTACTGACCAGGCTCGACGTTGTTTAACTTCGCTGATCGTATGGAAAGCGATGTTCCAACATGATATGGCCGTACGGAGAAGAAAAGTTAGACAGAGGGATAATGTGCTGGTCACCTTACTGGGTGGACTTGGAAGGTTCTCGGTAGAGGCTCAGATATAAAAGGGTTCGGGTTACCTACGACCACATACATGGGACTAATGATGCTAATGCTGCCGCTGATGATGATGATGATGATGATGATATTTCATAATCATTTCAAAGCAGAATTCTTTTGAAAGACATAAATCATAATGTGATCAATTGCAGGGTGGTGGATCAGGGAAGTGTAGTGGCCCTGTCAACGGTCCGCTGTGACCTATCCAAAGATTTGGGGAACTTTGATCGTGACACAACTCGAACAGTAAGGGCAAAATGTAGCGGTGCACCATCCTGTTGGAAATAAACTGTTCATCTGATTTGTAGGCTTATCAATGGCAAACTCTAGCAGCATTTGTAAGTAAGTATTTTGCCAACGGTCCGCTGTGACTTATCCAAAGATTTGGGAAACTTTGATCGAGGTTGATTAATATAATATAGTATTTTATCGCTCTTTCCTTTGTTTTTAATAAACGTTTCCTGTTTCTTAAAACTTTGCTTGACTTTGGGGAGGCAACATTCGTTATTTACGTCCGCCTTCGTATTTAGGTGCCACGTATTTGATCCACTGTTGAAAACCTTTCCAAATATTTAATCTTCAGGACCTGTTAGATTTTTGACAATTCGCAGTTTTTATTTTTGGATTTTTCTCTTGCTGCAATCAAACATTCTGCCTTCTTCCAGTTGATAGGCATTCCTCTCTGCGTTTCTTTACATCCTTATCTAGGATCTGCTGAGTCTGGCACAAACACAGTGTCATCAGATTATCTTGTGGAAATTGCGTCCTCCATTAATAAATCCGGGATTGAACCTCTAGCTCTCTACGAATAGCCGCGTTGTTAACAATAAAAATTATCTAGTTACAAACAAGTGCTGAAATTTGTTCTAACAAATAGCTAATTATGTAGCGTAATGGATAGAAGAACGTGATCATTCTGTAGTACATTTGCTTATCCTGTAGCACTCAAAGATAGTTTTCCTTTTGTAACACTTACAAGAAAGTATTCCTCCGCTAACATTTATATGAAAATATTCCTAATCTAACACTTATAAGAAAGCGTTTATCCTTAGCACTTATAAGGAAGTGTTTATCCTGTAGCACTTAAAGAACATGTTCCTCTTGTAGCACTTACAAGAAAGCGTTTATCCTTAGCACTTTTAAGAAAGTGTTTATACTGTAGCACTTAAAAGTGCTTCTGCATTTATAAGAAAGTGTTTACCCTGTAGCACTTATAAGAAAGCAAACCTCCCGTAGCACTTATAACAAAGTATTTATCCTTTAGCATGTATAAGTTAATGTTCCTCATGTAACATTTATAATAAAAGTGTTTATCCTGTAGCACTGATGAGGAAGTGTTCCTACTTTAGCGCTTACTAGAAAAGTGTTTATCCTTTAGCACATATAAGAAAGTGTTTAAATTATGAACACATCCTTTTAAATGCTACAGCATTTAAAAGGATGTGTTCATAATTTAACTGCTTATGAACACATCCTTTTAAATGCTACAGCATTTAAAAGGATGTGTTCATAATTTAACACTTATGTGAAGATCTTCCTCCTGTAGCATTTATAAGAAAAAGTGTATCATCTAGCACTTATAATAAAGTGTTCTTCCTGTAGCACGTAGAAGGAAGTGTTTATCCTGCAGCACCTATTAGAATATAGGGTAGCACTTATAACAATGTTTTTATCCTGCAGTATTAATATGAAAGGGTTCCTTCGGTAGATAATCTAACACTTATAAGAAAGCGTTTATTCTGTAGCACTTATGAGAATGCGTTTATCCTGTACTACTTATAAGAAAGTGTTTATCCTGTAGGACCTGTAAGAAAGTGTTTTTCTTGAAGCATTTATCAGAAAGTGTTTATTCTGCAGAACTTATAAGAAAGTCTTTAAGCCGTAACACATATGAGAATGTTTTCTTCCTATAAAATATATAGCAAAGTGTTTATCCTTAGCAATTAGTAGAAAGTGTTTATCCCGTAAAACTTATAACAAAGTGTTCATCCTGTAGCACTTATGAGAAAACTTTTATCCTATAGCACTTATAAGAAAGTGTTAATCCTGTAGCAGTTTTTGAAAGTGTTTATTTTGTAACACTTATAAGAAAGCATTCATCCTGTAACACTTACAAGAAAGTGTTCCTCCTGCAGCAGTTCTAAGAATGTGTTCTTTCTGTTACTCTTATAAATAGGTGTTCCTAAACTAGCACTTATAAGAATATGTTTATTCTGTAACACTTGTCAGAATGTGTTTATTCCTGGAGTATTTATAAGAAAGTGTTTATTTTGTAGCACGTACAAGAAAATGTTTATTCTGTAGCACTTATAAGAAAGTGCCAATACTGTAGTACTTATAAGAAAGTGTTCCTATAGTAGCGCCTAGAAGAAAGTGTTTATACTCTCTCAGCTATGAGATAGTTTTTATACTCTAACACTTATAAGATAATGTTTATATTATAGCACTTATAAAAATGTGTTTATACTGTAGCACTATTATAAAAGTGTTCCTCCTATAGCACTTGACAGAAAGTGTTTTTTCTGCAGCATTTTTAAGAATGTTTTCATACGGTATGCAGCACTTATTAAGAAGTTTTCCTACTGAAAAAACTTATGAGGAAGTGTTCTACAGTAACATTTATGAGGAAGTGTTCCTACTGTAACACTTATGAGGAAGTGTTCATGCTGTAGCATTTGTAAGAAAGTGTTTATCCTGCTACACTTATCAGAATGCGTTCATATTCTGGCACTTATAAAAATGTGTTCCTTCAGCAGCAATTAGAAGATGATTTTTTATCCCGTATCCCTTATAAGAAAGTGTTCATTCTGTGGCGCTAGTGTTAGACATCTTTTTGACGAAGCGTTTATCCTGTTGCACATATAGTGGACTATGTTTTGAAAAGTTGTTCATCTCATAGCACAAGTGTTGGAATTATTTCTGATAGCATTTATCCTGCTTTACAATATTTATTTAATCTGAGATAAAAACGAATAAATTAGTACGAGAAAGAATTAAAATAGGCATCGCAGAAAGTCTTCGAGAAAGAAAAAGAGAAGACTTTTTCATTATTTGGTGCGATTTTTTAGAAAATTGATCGATTCTTGAAATCCTTAGCACTTCTTCGCAGAGAAATAAGCGTTCTATTAAGTTGAGTCATGAGTAATTACTATTTGGGGAAACCACTTTTAATGACGAATTTATGGTCTTAACTACAAATCATCTCTGGCTGTTATGAATAAATTTGGAGTACACTGACATAATATTTTATAATGCAGTAGCAGCGGACACAGTGGTTTAAAAGAAAAAAGATAATTTCCTTCCTCATGACAACGCAAGGTTAACACAAGAATACAAATACACAACCCACCGCATTCACCTGAACTTGAATTTGACGAAAAAAAATTTCTGTAATGAAATCCAGATTCAAATGATTGTCGAGATTTGTGGAATTTTACTATCAAGGACAAGTGAGAAAAAGTCATTGTAAATAATAGTGAATATATAACTGGATAAAATTTAATTCCACTTTATTTTTGGAAGAATAAAGTCGATAAAGAAAAACAGAAAATTATTTAAGATTCTAACCTAATAATTCCTGTAAAAATATTTGGCAAAATTACGAAAAATAAATCTTTCATTTACACTAATTTTTTCCCGTTAATTTACGTCCGCAAATATACGTTAAATAAAACCAGGTGCAAAGAATATAAATATTTAACCTCATTTTTCTTTCTTTCTTTTTTTGTTTTTGTTTTTAATTTTCAATAAGTTTCTCCAATGGTTCTTCATACCAACGCTACACAATTTTTTTTTTCTCGCACAGGTGTCAATTTCCCGCCGACATTTGAGTTCATATCTACAAAATAATGACCTCCAAATGCAAATTAACGGCACAAATCATCGAAAGGTCGGGCGTGTGATTAACAAATTAGTAAGATTCAATCTGTACCTGGAAAAATAAGGAACGCAAGGATCTGTTTGTATCACCGTTATTCTGCATGAACTCGCGTAGGGTCTTGATACATCCTCTAAATCGGGGAGGCTATTAGTAATCCCAATAAAGAAAAGAAATTAAAATTAATTTTAGTAAATATATCTAAAAAATCAAAATATACAGTGTGAGTCAAAATTATGTTAGCATTAATATGAGAGGAATCTTTATTCAGATTTCACTGAAGAGTCTCCAGCTGTCCACTAGCACGATTGATGCAGAAAACCCTGAAATCAACAGGACAATTTAGGTCCTGGCCACACATTTCACGGGGAATGTTTGATATTAAAGTAAAGTAAAATATATAAACGAAAAAAGAGAGGGAAGAAAGAAAAATTAATATAAAAAGATAAGGAAAAGAAAGAAAGAAAGAAAGAAAGAAAGAAAGAAAGAAAGAAAGAAAGAATAGCATATAATTAAAAAAAAGAAATAAAAATAAAATATAGGAATGAAAAGAAAGACAATTCATAAAATAAAGGAAATATGAAGAAAAAGAAAAGAAAGAATAGAAATTAGAAAGGAAGAAAAGCATAAAATGAAGGAAATATAAAAATAGATTTGAAGAAAAAGAAAGAAATTAATTTATAAAGTAAAAGAGATATAAAGAACAAATTAAAAAAAGGAAGAAAGAAAAACAAGAAACAAAGAAACAAAGAAAAACAAGAAAAACGAAAGAAAAAAAGAAAAACAAGAAAAAAGAAAAAAAAAAAAAAAAAAAAAAAAGAAAGAAAGAAAACCAAGAAAAAGAAAGAAAAACAAGAAAAAAGAAACAAAGAAAAACAAGAAAAAAGAAAGAAAAACAAGAAAAAAGAAAGAAAGAAAAACAAGAACAAAGAAAGCAAGAAAGAAAAAGAAGAAAAAAGAAAGAAAGCAAGAAAGAAAAAGAAGAAAAAAGAAAGAAAGAAAGAAAGAAAGAAAAAAAAAAGAAAAAAGAAAGAAAGAAAAAGAAGAAAAAAGAAAAAGAAAGAAAAACAAAAAAAGAAAGAAAGAAAAACAAGAAAAAAGAAAGAAAAAGAAGAAAAAAGAAAGAAAGAAAAAGAAGAAAAAAGAAAAAAAAAAAAAAGAAAGAAAAAAAAGAAAAAAAGAAAAAAAAAAAAAAGAAAAAAAAAAAAAGAAAGAAAAAAAAGAAAAAAAAAAAAGAAAGAAAGAAAGAAAAACAAGAAAAAAAGAAAGGTGTAAAATAAAAGAAATATAAACAAAACGAAACGCAGAAAAGATAAAAAGTAAGAAAGTAAAAAGAAGATAAAGAACAAGTTAAGAAAAAAAAAAAGAAGGCGAAGACGAATGAATGAATTAATGACTGAAAAATCGTTAAAATTCTTTAGATTAAAAAATTATAAGTTAAAATAAGAGAAAATTGCTAATAACGAGAGAAATGAAAATCACTTTGCGCACTCGTCCTAAATTCGATAGAATAAATATTCTGGATATTACGACATATTTTAACAATGAAACTAAATCGCTGGAATGGAGATAGGAAAATATTATTTTTTAGAGGGAAATAAAAACAATTATGAAAAAAAAGAAAATTCGTTGAAAATTTGAATGCATTTCGAAATGTTTTGAAACAGACAAGTGAAGCAAATAAATCAATAAAAAAAATATAGCGAGTGTTAAGATTTGATTGGCTCTAGCAGACGACAAGGATGCTTGTGTCGGTGGATTGATCTTACATGCGTGCGTGTGGGAGTGCTTTTAATGAGTAACTGAGGCTGGAAAAAGGCCCAAGAATTAGGCAAATGGTGGCATCGAACACAAAAAACAAGAGAATTTTTGAGAATGTTCGCTTTTCGTCCATGACACCCATTTTCGAATATCACCATGATTCATTGTTCCGGAAAGAGACTGTTTGGTGTGATCGGCGTGGGAAGGCGATCTCAGCGTGCAGCACGTACGGGAATCGCATGAAATACACGTCACAGATTCACCCAAGATAAGTGGGGGGAAATTGGGTAGACGGAACTAATTTTGAATGGTAAATGGTTTTTTAGCCTTGCATACTGTTGATATATATATATATATACTGTTATATATATATATATATATATATATATATATATATATATATATATATATTATTCGGACTATTGTCCTCACCTTTGTTGCCATATTTATCACAATGTTTCGGCCATTGTACGCTCCGGTGGTTGGAATATCGAACTGAACCCTTTATTTCGCTCTCTGGGTAAACTGTTCTAGTTCTACGTACCATGTCTAATGGATGTTAGTCATCAATTATCTCCTGTTAATTCACCTCTCCAAGTTCTCCACTGCCTTAACCAGATATTGAACTCACACTCCTGTCACTGGATCTAACCAATGCCTTTATCCAATGTGCCATATGTCCTTAAGAATACATGGCCCAGTGGATAATATGAATTTCTGGGACTTAGAAACTTAATGTATTCAGCAACCATTTTTTACCAGTGCTCATATTGCAATTTTCGTTATTAATGCTTTTTCTCTGGCACTCCTTATTACTGGTTCCCATATTGACTTCATTTCTATACTTTTCCAATTGTTCTTTGCCTATAATTTCAATCTGATCCTAAAGAGGGCGGTGATTTCCCTTCTCTCTCCATATGTGGTCAGCCACGCCTGATTTTTCCATGTCCCCTCGTGTTACAGCTTTTTGGTGTTCTTGCCTTAAGGGGGCGGCCTGTCTCCGCTTCATATTTCTTTCCGCAGCTGCACGGGATGGCTCACACACAGTCTTTAGTCATGTCCTTCTCTATGGGGGGGGAGTTACCATCTGCGAAGTGTCGTCCAGCTTTTGAAGGCTGTTCTGATGTTAAATGGAGCGCAATTTTATTGTGATAAATATGGAAACAAATATTATGACAATAGTCCGAATAATGTAAATAGTGTACATAATACCTCATTTCAGAAATATACGCAAGTACTTTCGACTGTACATTCAGTCATTTTCAGGCACGGAAATTATTTTGTTTTTTGGTAAAATTCAGGTAGCATCCGAGACAAAAAATTAAATGCGAATCGATTTTTTTTTTTTTAAATGTTTTTGTTAACAGGTAAAAAAAAATAAAATTAGAGCCTGCAGTCGCAACGCTAAGGTTGATTTTTTTGAAAATTTAAGAGAGTGCGTTTTTTTACTAATATGGGAATTTGAGAAAATTTCTAAAATTGCCATATTTGAATGTACAGTTGAAAGTACTTACATATTAAAGGAAGACATTATACAGCTTATCATTTGTAAAAACAAGGATCATAACATTCATCGAGTGATTTGTAGGTTAATGCACCTTTAAAATTTTGTTTGCGAAGGGATTTCGCCATTTTATATCATTAACTTTACTGATCTACTTTTTGTATGTATGATTCATTGTAATATAAATTGAACTGGACCACGTATTTGATATATATGTATATGTTAAATATAGTTTAAATGTATGCTATATTTCTGAGTTAAAGTGCTCAAAGGGATTATTTATTGTAACGGTTACTGGGTGGTGGTAACGGTGATGTTTCGAATTATTCAAGGGCTATTGAGTGGAAATAATTTTGGATCCGAATGCAGTTTTGTGGCTATTTCATACTGTTTCCTGATTATTGATTGCTTTGTTATTGATTGTTATTATTATGTTTACTTCTGTTCAGGCGTGCATTTGTAATTTGTTTATTATTTTTTTAATATATTTACTTATTTATCGACTTAGATTATTATATTTATTTTTATTTAATTTTATTTTTGATTTATTTATTTTTATTTTTAATAATGAAGAAAAATATACATAAGAGTAACTGAAGCTGGGTGTGAACCATAGTGCTCACGTTTATATATAAATATGAAAAAAACATGAAATATAATATATATATATATATATATATATATATATATATATATATATATATACATATATAATTTATATAGTACCATTTTTTTCATTTATTTACCCTTTAACGAGGATGAATTCTTCAAAAAGTTATTTTAATGCGTATTAAAAATCTATTTTGAAATTATTTAAAATAGAGCACTTTTATATACGTAAGAAAAGCAATATAAAAAATCTGGCTCAGTAACTCTTGCGTGTGAGGCGAATGTCATTACATTTAGTAGAAAGTTGGTTTACCGTGTCGTATTAGACTTTTTTCCCCTTGAGAATCTATCTTACATATATATAAGTTTATCATTCGTCCATTCTTTTAATATTGCTACCGTATATGGCCCGGTCCCCCGGTTGTATATTTAGAGATTCTTGATAGAATCTAAAGAAGAATCTACAGTGTCATTAGTCATGACCTGGCATCTCGGCTTCAGTCACTTTCCCACTGCCGTAATGCAGTTTCCCTGTGACTTTTCTCTATAAACTTTCATAGTAGTTTTTTCGATAGAATTTGTTAGATGCAACAGTAAGTTCTATGCTAACAATTTCTTCTCTCTTATTTTTCACTCGTGGAAATCTGTGCCGGTTTCATTCTTTAATTCTTTCTTTTCAAAAATTTAAATGCAATGTCAATCGTTATCTACTGTCTTCTTGATTCCTCTTCTTTTATTGTTCTCGCTTCTCGCCTGTGGAACTCTCTTCCGACTTCATGCTTTCCAGTCAACTTTGATCTTCAAAAATTTAAATGCAATGTCAATCGTTATCTAATGTCTTCTTGATTCCTCTCCCTTTATGGGTTCTCACTTCTTACCTGTGGAACTCTCTTCCGACTTAATGCTTTCCACCCATCTTTGATCTTCAAAAATTTAAATGCAATGTCAATCGTTATCTATTGTCTTCTTGATTCCTCTCCCTTTATTGTTCTCACTTCTTGCCTGTGGAACTCTCTTCTGACTTCATGCTTTCCACCCATCTTTGATCTTCGAAAATTTAAATACAATGTCAATCGTCATCTACTGTCTTCTTGGTTCCTCTTCTTTTATTTTTCTCATTCCTCAATGCTTCTCTTTGTCTTATTCTTTCACACCCAGTAACCCTTTGTGTTTTAGCCGCTTTAGTGGTGCATGATTAAAAAATTAGGTGTCTGTAAAGGTTCTGTCTATACGCTCTTATAAAACCTAGAGACAGAATGCATATTAAAAAGCCTTTTCTTTTACAAATAATAACGCCGTGAATTTTGTAAACTAATTTAGAAACATCGAATAGAAAAACTTGGTGAAATCTCTCTTCCATGAGAGTTGTTCCTTATTTTATATCTAGCTTTAAGCAACTCCACACTATTCTATATCCGTTCACAAGTCGCCTTTCTTTCAGAAGCATAATAAGAAAACAAGGCAGGCAGTTTTGGGGTCAAAGTATTAGGGGTGATCTTAATCTATGGACCCCTTTGTAAAGTTTTGGGGCAAAATCTGGTTCACGCGTTGTTTCCCATCTGTCTTTGAGAACGATATATTTTCGCTTGGCAGCTGCGCGAAGATGGAATCGGATCTCTACTACTTGAAGAAATAAGGCAAATCCATTTGGTTTACGGATTACTTCTTTCAGGGATTAAGCAAATAAAAACCTTCCCCTTTCTCGCACTTTTTCCACACAGAAAAATATTTAGAGAATATTAAAATAACAAGAAAGATTATTATCATATACAGAAAATAATGGAAATAAAATAGGCAGAAACTAATCTGTAATTGTAAATCATGTAATAAGTGCAGGCTAGAAATATACACACATGTGAAGTCGTAGTAATTCACTGGTAACTGTGCAAACATTTTTAATGTAATGCCTTTAGATAGGCATGATCCCCCAGCTATGAGAAGTAGATAGTCTCGGAAAGAAAAAAACTACTCTGAATTACACAAAATGGAGCAGGCAACAGGAAATAACTCCACTATTTTTCAAAAGGAGTTGTGGCAATTCAAACATGATAAAAGTAGGAGAAATCTATGGAAATCTATATATATATATGTATGTATGTATGTATATAAAAGGTTCAAACACTAATATTCCATGGTTATAATTTATTACATTGCAATCGTAATCACGATCCAAATTCAGCAGACCTATAAATTCAAAGAGAAACTTTCTTCTTGAATTTGTAGGTCTGATGAATTGGATGGTGATTACGATCCCAATGTAATAAATTATAACCATGGAATATTAGTGTTTGAGCTTTTTTTATTATATTCTTACTCTGTCCTGGACATTCTACATGGATTCTCTTCTCTTGAAATTTATCTATCTATCTATCTATCTATCTATATATATATATATATATATATATATATATATATATTGACCACTAATATTATCAATCTCTCTCTCCATGTATATATATATATATATATATATATATATATATATATATATAAAACGATAATATTAGTGGTCAATATATATATATATATATATATATATATATATATATATATATATATATATAATGTATATTTGGGAAGAATGATTTCTTTTAAAATCATTCTTTAAAAAATGACAGAAAATAAAATTTAATTACTTTTTTATTTACATTTTTTACCAGCGTTCATACCGTTATTCGTTTGGTGAGAGTGCAAAATTTTTTTCATATTATCCAATGTCCCAAACTTTTTCGGTCAATTCTTTCGACATTTTCAATGTTTGTTTTTTTTTATAGGTGTTGTTATATTCTCTTCATCTATTGACAGTTTAAGATGTATTTTATTTTCCTCTAGTTTTGAATACTAATAGGACCGTTTATTCTGAGGCTTCACCTGTTGAGTGTGGCTGAAATTAGAAAAAAGTTCAACACTCCATACCCACTCCTAACTAACTAAGGTGAGCTTGATAGTGGGGGAGTGATGTTTGTTATACAGTTCCAATCTTATGACAGAGATATTTCCGGTAAATGTGATTTATACATACAGTATTTACATTAGTCGGACTATTGTCCTCATCTTTGTCGCCATATTTGGCGCAACGTTTCAGCCGTTGTACGCTCCGGCCTTCAGGTGGTTGGAATTTCGAACTGAACCCTTTATTTCGATCACTGGGGTAGACTGTTTTAGTTCCATGTGCCATGTTTGATGGATGTCAGTTATCAGTTATCTCCTGCTAATTTTCCCTCTGAAAGTTCTCCACTGCCTTAAACGGGTATTGAACTCACACTCTTTGGGTCCTGTCACTGGATCTAACCAACGCCTTTATCCACTGTGCCATGTGTCCTCAAAAAATTATGATGCTTAATAAGTTACTTGTTCAACTGCAGCTTTACTTTGCTTGTGTTAAATACCTTAGCTAGGACAGAATTTCTAGGAAATTTCTATGCATGTATGTATGTATATATATATGTATATATATAAAAATTTAACTGTGAAAGCTAAAAGAAAAAAAATTCGAACAACTAATGCAGAATTCATCAATATCAATGTTTCAGTCAGACGAAAGGCACGAGACAGGTGAAGTTGGGAAGTATTTATGTTAAAGGTGAAAAAGTTTTATAAAATTAAACCCGAATATTAACGTTATGACATTAATTTGGGGTTATATGAAGAATGAAATATTAATTTAAAATTAAAAGAGGAATAAAAAGGGTTTCAAAGGTAACTTTAAAATATATAGGGAAATGTAAGAGATTAATAGAAAGAGAGTTGTGGAGATCTAAGTGTAGAGGAACGTTTATAAATTATTATTAATATAAGTAATTAGGTGGGAAATATAGAAATTAAAATTAGTTATACATTCAGCATTTGAAGAGTTAGGAGGGAATGAATATTATGGAAATATAGTAGCTAATTAATTTAAACTTATATTATGGAAATTTGAATTTGTTTTTATGTCGACATTTTAACACTAATTCATTTTTTTGATTTAACAGTTGGCTTTGATTTTTGTATTTTATTATTCTATTTTTTTTTTCTTCTGAAAAAAAGTCACCCCTGTCTCTAAGACTATTAAAAGTACGTGCGGAACCGATAACCCCGTAAATTATCTGTAGGTCCAAACCTTTTTCTTCAGTTACCAATATTTCTTTGAAAGAGCTGTCTGATGTTTTTCTTTAGGTTTAGAAAATGAGTGTCTATTGGTATAAAAACTCTGTTTACATTCCCCTGCGAAAATTTCAATGTAATCATTATAATATTTCATATTTTCTTTGGGTGAATTGATCACTTGATATACATACATATAAAATCTTTAACTTACCTTACTGATGTTATATTCAGAGTTTCTACAGATGAACTTTTTGTAATCGTTCGGTCCACTCGTCAGGACATTGATTACGAATTTTTTCGTCTTTATATGTTAAAGAAACATTTTATACAAAAAATTAAATAGCAATATTAATGTGTTTAATAGCGAAATCACTTCGCTAACAGGACTTAATGAGACATTAACTTTCAGTCAATTTCTTGAATAATAAGATCCTTATATTCGAGTTGTTGTCAGATGAAAGCCACATTCCAAGTACTTTCGACAATTTCAAATTGTCATCTTCAGAGCGCAATTTTCACATAGAGACGAAATATGTGTAGACCAAAAAATGTTTTAAAATTACACTATTTATTCACAGTTTTATATATGTTTTGAAGCGTACGATGAAGATGGTCCATCCCTTCCAATCTACTGGTCTGGAAATGTTAGGAGTTCATTTAACAGTACCTTTTTCATCAACAAGATACCTGAAATACATAAATGAAATTTGATTAAAATTTTGATAACTACTGAATACATAGAACAAACCTATCAGTTGCCTTTGTATATATATATATATATATTTTAAATTGGAAAGGAATATATATATATATATATATATATATATATATATATATATATATATATATATATATATATATATATATATATATATATATATATATATATATATATATATATATATATATATATATATAAACGAAAAAAGTTACAGTAGTTCCAACGAGAGAAAGTGTGTATATTAATAAGAGAGAAAGAAATGGTTTTGATTTAAAATGTGGATTATGCTTATGAAAAATAAAATAATATATATATATATATATATATATATATATATATATATATATATATATATATATATATATATTCTAAAAAATTCACATTACCACCAAAAAAAATTGGCGGTTTATATCTTCTTTTTAATATATATAAATAATTAGGAGGATTTGAAATAATCATAATTAAGTAATTTATCGTCTAGAAGAAACCTCAACAGAATGCATAAAGCACTGGACGGCCGTTTTGTCCTATATTTGGGACTCATCAGCAGTGCGCATCTACTACCGAGAATTAAAAGCCGAACACTTACGGTAGGGGGCAAACGCCATACCAACTGTACCAACGGGCCTCGGTGTCGTTGAGGTAATGAATTAGACTCGATATAGCTGCGCTCGATCACATATTCCGTGGTGGAACTCATCTGAGTTTTCCCATATCCTTAGGTCCACCAGAAACGACTACCATCCCCAAGCCGCACAGTCCAAAGTATTAGAAACCGGTTCAAGCAAAGATTTATAGATAGAAATAATTAGGGGGATTTGAAATAACATATAAACATAAGTGTGTGTGTGGGGGTGAGCGCCCCCACCGGTGTTTGTGCTTGTGTGTGTGTGTGTATTTTTGATGGGAACGGATGATGGCCGAGCGTAAAACTGTCGACAACAACACGCCTCTTCTTCATATACTTTTGCCGGCCACTTTCCTTGCGAAAAATGTCTAAACGAATGACCGAGAGAAGATTGCTTTCGATCGTGGGCGGTACAAATAAACAGTGTCTGTGTTTGCGGATTCTGATGTCGAAAAAAATAAAGAATACCTCAACCGCCTTAGCCCTGGAGCTAGTATTATTGTGGGTGTTCCCTCTCAGTAATTGAGTAAAATAACAAACAAACGTCGATCATCGGTAACACACGCGCGTATATGTTTCGAGTTATTTACCAAGCATGGCTGTGACATAGAGGCAGGAATCGAATCGGTATGGAACTGTCATATAGCCTGACGTGCTATACCAGTTTAGCTCGGAAGGAGCGTCCGGTTAGCAAGGTCAATTTTACTGCTTTTAAACTACAATGAGGAATTTAAATCTAAAGGAATTTAATGTTTGTAGTTTAAAAGCACACATTAAAAGCATATTTTAAACCGGAGGATGCATATTTTCTATAAAATTTATCGGACGTTCAGGTCGGGAAATGTTACTGTTTCTTATAAACAGAAAATATTGTCTATATATAAATAACGTATGACAATAAAATATATTAAAATAACTGTCGGACTTAGTTTATTTCGTAGTATACATACATACATACACACACACACACACACACACACACACACACACACACACACACACATATATATATATATATATATATATAATTATTTATTTAAAATATGATAGAATCATATTTTTAAATAAATAATTATATTTATGCTCTACTTTTGTATCGAGCACTATTTTTTTTTTAAATAATAACAAAAATACTAAAGAACTTCGGATTATTTACCTAACAAGTTCTTTCCTATTTTCTATATATTTTTTTATATATATATATATGCATGTAAGCAATATATATATATATATATATATATATATATATATATATATATATATATATATGTGTGTGTGTGTGTGTGTGTGTGTGTGTGTGTGTGTGTGTGTGTGTGTGTGTGTGTGCATATGCAATATCGTATCTATGTACACTAACGGGTATGTCCCAATCCTCATAAATACGTTGTACACTATTGTAAGTGGGCGTAATATGCTGTCTAAGTAGTCAATCACCAGCAGTGGTTTACCTACTTCACGCCGCTGGCGAGTATTGTATTTGTTTGATGTTATAAAGATTTCCATTTTATTTCCAACCTACTTTTTGGTGATTCCTAATTCAGTAACCCTTTCTAGGATACAGCAATATATATATAGTAAAGGTAACAAATTCGTTGGTATGTAATCTAGTTGGATCCTAGTAATATAAAATATTAAAACTGATTCACAAAAAGAGCTCAATTTATTTATTATTACAGAGCAAATAATTAATAAACAATAAAATACAAAATCACCTCATATGGGGAATACCCTATTTCGGCAGACGAATATATCGGTTGTCTGTCTTATGTGTGGACTGAGTTTGTGCCAGAAATAGAAATTTAACTGTGAAAGCTAGAAAAAAAATGGAGAAAATGAAAAAGAATTTATCCATTTCAATGTTTCATTCAGACGAAAGGCACGAGACACGGGTCAGGGAAGGATGGAAGGTATTTGTCTTAAAGGGAAGAAGTTTTAGTTTAACCCGAAATATTAATATTATGCCATTAATTTGGGCTTATATGAAGACTGAAATATTAATTTAAAATTAAAAGAAGAATAAAAAGGTGTTTAAAAAGAACTTTAAAATATAAAGATAAAAGGATGTAAGGGATTAATTAAAATTATATATATATATATATATATATATATATATATATATATTAGTGGTTAACACACACACACACACACACACACACACACATATATATATATATTAGTGGTTAACACACACACACACACACACATATATATATATATATATATATATATATATATATAAAAATATATAAATATATATAATATAAAATGTCCAAGAGGATAGAATTCAATTAGAACCCAATGTCCGGAACAGAGTAAGAATACAATAAAAAGACTTGTATATATGTTTATTTGCACGTTTGTGTATGTCCGTACGCGTATATGTATGTATGTATGTATGTATGTACACGCGTATATGTATGTATATACGTGTTAATATATATATAGGTTTTTGTGGATGTATGTATATACGTATGTTTTTTTTTTGTTTTGTTTTTTTTTGGCATAGAAATCGTAGGTCCTTGCTAGATTAAATATTCGTTATTTTTTATATGTTTATATTAAATTTGTAACATGTAGTTGATATTACTTTTGTCAAATTTTCTTGATTGCACAGAGACCCATCTTCCCCCCTTTTTTTCTTTTCTGTTCTTTCTCTCTATCTCACCTTCTGAGTTTTAAGTTTAGATTATATCCTCTTTTATTGTGCGTAGTGTCACCACAAATGTTTCCACCCGTTTCCAATGTCGGTTTTTAATTTAATTTAGGTCAGCGATTCAGTAATGAATTATGTATCGGAAAATAATTCATATTTATCTGTATTTCACTTATTTAAACTGTCATTTAGCTATTCACTTTAAAACTTCTCTCGGTTAAATTTTAATCCCCACCTTCACTTTTAGGCCTTCTTGTTCTTCTCTTGTCTGTTACCCCCCCTCTCTAGAGCTTCCATTTACTTCTCCCATTCGTCTCCCACTCTCATACATACACTCTCACTAACTTTTATGCTTTATTCCCGGAGTTATTTTTTCTGATTTCTTTTTGAATTTGTAGGTCTGATGAATTGAATCGTAATTACGATTCCAATGTAATAAATTATTATATGTTGGTGTTTGAGCCTTCTTATTCTGCCCTGTACATTGAATTCTACCTGGATTCTATCCTCTTCGGAATCTATATATATATATATATATATATATATATATATATATATATATATATATATATATGTATATATGTGTGTGTGTGTGTGTGTGTGTGTGTGTGTGTGTGTGTGTTTGTGTGTGTGTGTGACCACACTATATATATATATATATATAATGAAAGGAGTCCTTAGGAATCTTTCCTTTTTTTCTCTTACCCTTAAAAAAGACTTATTTTGAAATCTCTGCCTTCCCTTCCGCTCTTTATTTTATTTTTTTATATATATATATATATATATATATATATATATATATATATATATAAAAAACTGTAAATAAATCAAGTGTAGGAAACTGAATGAATTCGGTTAATTTTTCCATCTTGTCACATTGCTAGATAGAAATTTAAAATTCAAACTTTAATTTAAAGCAACCCTATATTTTCATCTCTGTCCTTGATGTAACATAATCAGATCGAATCCTAAGTAACTTCTGTTTCGGGGAGCCGATCGTAATAAAGTACATATCATTTAACTTCACATCATACGTGGCAGTTAACGATAAATTTGAAGTATGCGATTTACCTTAATGGCAGCGTACACAGTGGATTAAAGAAAAATGTTGCCCTGTACCATGATGTATATAGCGAAAAGAGAAAGACAAATGAATTTGGAAGACACCTATTCTTTTCTGCCGCGCCCGCCATATTTACCTGAGCGTGCGCCAACCGATTATTACATTTTTGGATCGCTGGGGTGGGGGAACTTTTCTAATGTAAACCTGAAACGAGAGTACGTCAAAATATTTTAACATCAAAATCTGCAGGATTTGAACTCAAAACGAATGGGGATCGGGCCAGTGTGAAAACAACCCGCTTCTTTTTCGTATACTTTTTCGCTGGCCGCTTTCCTGGCGAAAGTTGGGGAGTGCATGACCGAGAAAAGATCGGTTTTGATCGTGGGCTGCACAAATAAACAGTGGATGCGTTTGCGGAAGCCGATGCTGAAAAAAATAAAGACGAGGCCATTACAAATAATAGCGAATATCTAACTGCACGTTATTTCTTTAAGAATAAATTGGATAAACAGAAATTTAATTCAACGTTTCTTCATAATCCATTCCCCCGCTACATATATCTGATCTCATGAATATGACGAGGCAGATTTTTTCCCCACAGCAGGTTACCACTTCTTTCTGCCGTAGACCAGTTGCCATCAAAAGCTATAGAACCCAGTCTGTCCTGCTATTTACCCATAATGGGGGGGGGGTAGAAGAAGAAGAGAATTCATACCTTTCCTAAGGGCATTAGCACACCAGTCACTCAATAATGTGACATGCGTGATACACGCTTAGGCGATCCCTTATCTTTCGATACATGACTGACGAAGCAGATATTTTCCTGCAGTAGGTTGCCATTTCTTTCTGCAGTAGACCAGTTGCCATCCAAGGCTACAGAACCCAGTCTCTCCTGCTATTTACCCATAACAGGGGTTGGGGAGAAGATAAAGAGGATTACTTCCTTTCCCAGGTGCATTAGCACGCCAGTCAGTCTGTTATGTGCCATGCGTGATACACGCATTGGCGATCACTTATCTTTCGATACATGACTGACGAGGCAGATATTTTCATGCAGTAGGTTGCCACTTCTTTCTGCAGTAGACCAATTGCCATCCAAGTCTATAGAACCAGGTCTGTCCCGCTATTTACCCATAGCCGGTGGGGGGGGAGAAGAGGATTCATACCTTTCCCAAGGTTATTAGCACGTAAGTGAATGTAATGGATTCGGCTGGAATTTGAACTCGGCTCGCCGATTTTTCAATCCGGGCTGCTATCCATTACACTACCGCTGCTGCTGCTGCTGCTGCTGCTGCTGCTGCTGCTGTTGTTGTTGTTGTTGTTATTATTATTATTATTATTATTATTATTAAAATGTAAATCACAAATTGAAAATAGAAAAATAAACCAAGCACAAAATTTTAAATATCTGTGAAATCTTCCAACAGGGGACGGAATATGTGATACTGGAATCTGAAGACATATTGGGATGGCCAAAGATGCCTTCCAAAAGCTAAGCAGAATATCAAGAGATAGAAAAACTTTGTTAGAAACAAAAAGAAAGAGTACTGAACTGTTACGTAATATCCGTCCTCCTATATGGCAGAGAATGCTGGGCAATTTCCTCAAAGTGAAAGAAGGATGTTGACGCAAAAGAAATGTGCTTCTACAGAAATATGATGAGAATAAAATGGGCCGAATTATGTGTGCAACAACGAAGTTTTAGGGAAAATGGAAACAAAAAGGAAACTTATACTTAACATCAGGAAGAGACAGTTGAAATTTTTAGGGCACATAATGAGGAAAGAAGGTTTGGAAAATATGTTACTCACAGGACAGTTTGAGAACAAAACGGACAAAAAAAACAAAAAAAAAACATACTTGACGACCTTGAGAAAATGGATGCCAGAACAGGGTTTAGAAATAACAAAAAAAAAATTATTTATAACTGCAAGGGACAGGAAATTGTGGAGAGTCATGATCGCCTACGTTTTGAGTGGACACAGCACAAAAAGAGAGTATCAGAGTCAGATATTCGATGTTAAAATTTTGGAATGCTGTCTTATGTTTTGAATTTGGTTAATTGACGCAGTACAATCTTCTTACAGTCTATTTTTATATTTTTTTGGGATATGTGTGTGTAGGATGAAACTTAGTAGTTTCGGCTACTCATCTTCTTACACCGAAAAGGAAAAAAAAAACGTTGCATGACATAAATTGTCCTATTACCTCCAGTTGATTCTCCAATGTACAAGCTTCGCTCCTGGTTTCATTACAGAGATGAGATTTCCTTGAGCATCGAAGAGGCAAGATAATGGCGTTTGCGAATACAATAAAAATACCAGCTTAATCACTGGAAGATATTAATAAACCTGATCGCTGTTATCTTTTCATGGAGTAGATATACATTCTGTACATTATCGGCCCGTATACCATCGCTCGCCCACGAAAGCAAACGCTGATGTTTTATGATTACTAAACGCTCATCCCCATCGTAACATCATAATGTTGAAAAATCGTAAGTCGGGTAATCGTAAAATAAAGAGCATTTGTATATTTGTATAGGGAGTAACATGAATTTCTTTTTTTTTTTTTTTTTTCTTTGAGTTTATAAATTAGTTGTAAGTAAACTGGAGGCGGAGCAAATGGGTTGGTTTCAGATGACAAAAAAAAACCTACCCTTATTTCTTTCTTTTTTTTTTTAAAAAGGAAGATGAGAAGACGTACATATTGGGGAGAAGTCAGATTTGCTTGGGTGATGATTTCTTTCCCACACCTAGAGTTATTTGTTCATTCTCTCTTTCTCTGTTATTCTGATATATACAAATGTTAATACAACAAAGTACAGGTAGATAGACATCCGTCTGTTAGGCTGATTAATGAATCCCTGATGTATGCGCCTGCTCAGGCACATATGTGTTTTTCAGCACCCATTAGCCGAACCTGTGGTTTATACTGCAACTGAATAGACCTTAGCTACAGTATCTGGGAGTTACCTTACCTTTAATGCGCCATGTCCTTTTTGGGACGTAGGCGATCATGGCTCTCCGCCTCTCTCTATCCCTTGCAGCTCTCAGCGTTTTTCGGTATTCTAGTTGAAATATCGGCGCCTAAACCGACTATCCCACTCCAAGTTACGAGAGAGGCAGTTCGTTAGCAAGCCTGTGGGACAAAAAACAAGGCCTAACAAAGGGCGGAGGAACTCTCTGAGTCAACGGCCAGCTAACTAGAAGTGGTGTCTCCATAAACCACCGCAGCGAAGGCAACCGGAAACAACTTCACTACCAATCACAAGACAAATCATGGCCAACAACTCAGATTAGGTGGCGAGCCATGATCGCCTACGTCCTGAAAGGACATGGCACATAAAAAGAAAGAAAGAAAGAAAGAATACCATGGACAGAGAATGTAACTAATGTGGAAGTTCTAAGACTTGAGACAGAGAAATATTAACTTCCACAAGTCGGGAAATAGCTACAGCACTACTTCAAACCCGTTAGCTATCCCAAGATCTACGGTATCTTGACAGGTATGTCACGTGTTGATTTCCCTTGTCTCTCTTTCCCTCTATTCGACCCGAGAGTATCAGATTCTCTAGGTCTTTCATCCTCATACGTTTCCAGAAACTTCAGCTGTTTCTTCCTGATGTTAAGTATAAGCCTTCTCCTTGTTTGCATCTGTCCTTCTTTACGGCAGCGAATGTTGGATGATTTCCTCAAAAATGAAGAAGAGACCCGAGGTGAGGGAGATCTGGTTCTACAGAAGGATGCTAAGGATATCATGGGCAGAGCGTGTGAGCAACAATGAGATCTTAGAGAGGATGCAAACAAGGAGGAGGCTTATACTTAACGTCAGGAAGAGGCATCTGAAGTTTCTGGGACACATAATGAGGAAGGAAGGCCTGGAGAATCTGATACACACGGGTCGAGTAGAGGGAAAGAGACAAGGGAAAACAACGCATGACATGCCTAGTGGCCTTAAGCAAGTGGATTACAGAACCTGGTCCGGGGGAGGTGGCAGAGGGAAGGAACTTGTTGAGAGCTGCAAGGGATAGAGAGACGTGGAGAGCCATGATTGCCTACGCCCTGAAAGGACACGACATACAAAAGGAAAAAAGATTATAATTGCCAGCAAAGTAGGAAGCTGGAAGAGCGTTCCACAAACGAGAAGTATAAAGAAGAAACGTTTAGCATAAAACCTCCGGTTACATTCAGTAATTTCCTCAGTAAAAAGATAAGTCCTACCTCTTAATCTATTACAGTGCTTAAGTTTAAAAGGCTGCTTTTATCTACCGTGTCTCTTCGGGACGTTGGCAATCATGGCTATCCATAATTTCCTGTTCGTTGTAGTTCTTAATAAATTTTCTCTTTTTGATATCTTTTATTGACATCCATATATTAAAGCTCGCTAAGTAGCTTATCTCTTTGTTTTTCTCTATTCCTATTGCTTTCAATTTGTTCTATGAGTATCAAATGTTTCTCATTATGTGGCCTAGAAATTTCAACTGTCTCTCGCTGATGCTATGTATAAATTTCCTGTTTCAGTTTTGAAATAGAGGCATCAGACAGAAAAGACCATAGTAGAATATTCTCAGGGAAGCTATGTTGCAGTGTTGGGAAAAAAAATATTGAGCCGAGATGCCAGGTCCAGACCGATAATATTTCAGATTCGTCTTTGGATTTTGTCCAGAATGAAGAGAAAAATAACATCATCCGAACATTTTTTAATTATACGAAATAAAGCTATTCTACATTATTTACATTATTCAGACTGTTGGCCTCATCTTTGTCGCCATATTTATTACAACGTCTCGGCCGTTGTGTTTGGAATGTCGAACTGAACCCTTTATTTCGCTCACTGGAGTAGACTGTTCTAGTTTCCACGTATCATGTTTAAACTAACCCTAACCCTGACTCTAAACCAAATCCCTAACCATAACCATAAACCTAACACTGACCCTAACCCTAACACTAACCCTGACACTGATTCTAACCTTCTAACCTTAACGCTGACCCTAAACCTAAGCCTAACGCTGACCCTGACCCTAACCCTAGTCCTGAGGCTAACCCTAACCATGACCCTGACTTTGACACTGACTCTAACCCTAACTCTGACGATGACACTGACCCTAACCATGACCCTGACTTTGACACTGACTCTAACCCTAACTCTGACGATGACACTGACCCTAACCATGACCCTGACCCTAACCCTTACAAATACATTTATTTTAATCCAGCTTCGGTTGTTAGCGGCTGAAAAAAGTGAAAAGACACAGACATGATATGAATTTTGTCATATAAAAACAAACTTTGATTAAAGCCTTACTTGATAATGGCAGAAAATAATGTTTTTTCTTCATTCTTTTTCGATAATTTAAGAAATTACTTATCCGAGCAAATGTCGCAAGGTGTCCGGATAATTGAAGTTCTGTTGTGTGCGCACATACAATATATGATCAATAATCCAAGATGAAAATCCGTATTCGATATCATAAAATTTTCTCCTTGTGCCTGTGCTCGGGGTAGTTTCACACAACACTGCACGTTTCTACAGAACTGAAACATTAACCGAAAATTTTAAGACATGTTTTTCAGCTGTCTCGTGAGATCGAGGCTTTCACATGGTTGTCATGCATGGAGTGAAACGCATTCCGAAATATCTAAACTCTTAGCCGTATCCAACCACTTTCTTAGATCGATGGTTATGGGTGAGTTGGAATGAATGAAGTCTGTAGGTCTTAGCAACGAGGACCATTCTTCTTCCTTTTGTTGCAACAAAATTTGACTGTTTTTCCTTGTTCTTTCTTGTGTACTCTTCGAGTCTCTTGACTATCGATTCGCAGTGTTGACTAGTCTTCTTCCGCCTCTCTTGGCTTTATCACTTTGTATGTATTGTTATCAGATTTCTTGTTTTGATGTCGAGTTGAAATCCTTACTTGTCCAGTTTAAGAAGTGTCCGGAGTAAGTCCCGCTAGAACATTTCCAGAGTTTTATTTCTTTAATTAGCTGCAGATCAAACCAGTATGTTGTTGTTGTTGTTGTTGTTGTTGTTGTTCTTCTTCTTCTTCTTCTTCTTCTTCTTCTTCTATTTAATTATCTTCTTTTCTTTCTCTTTCTTCCTTCTCCTCTGTTTTCTAATTATTTTACTGATTTATTTGTGTTTCATTCTCTTCACTTACCCATTCCTTTTAAACGTTGTTTCTATCTTTCTCTCCATTCTTTCTTTCACTCTTTCCTCTCTTTTACTCTTTCTTTTTTCTCTCTCTATATTTCTCTCTGCCTTTATTCTTTCTATCTCTATCTCTATTTTCCCTTTCATTTGCTTCTCTCTCTCTCTCTCTCTATCTCTCTTACTCTCAGTCGTTCTCCTACCCTCTTCCTCTCTATCTCTCTCTTCCACGTTTTGAAACTTGTTATCATATTTTATTACCAGCCGACGCAGGATTATATTTTTTCGGAATTCTTTTCTCGCCCACGTTTCTACCTCGAAGACATAAGCAACATAAATAAAGAAGACAGAGAATAAGAGGGGGTGAGAGAGTGGTAGAATCAAAGAGTGAGTGAAAGAGTAAGTGTAAGAGAATGGGACTAAAGAGAAAGGCGTGGTGGGTGGAGGAGGAGGAGGAGGAGGGGGGTTCTATGTAAAGCTGAGAGCCAAATTCTTTACGGCAAATATAAACCATGTCAATTATGTTGGATGATGATTAGTGGCATTTGTTATGACATTGCTACAATGCCATTTCGCGCTGTCGGAGAAGCACTGGCCCAGAAATATAAATATATATATATATATATATATATATATATATATATATATATATATATATATATATATACGAGAAACAGGGCTGCCAACACCTGCATAGTTATACGTATTCACAGAGATAATAAAAAATTCTTTTTCCACGCTTGTCTATAAATCTCACTCAAACACACACATTCTGTCACACACTCAATCTATATGCATTTCATATTCACTCATATTTTAATGTACAAAATATTACCATATCTCTATACACACACACACATACATGTGTGTGTATCTTTGTGTATATGTGTCTATGTGTATGTATGCCTGTGATTGTGTGCGCATGTGTTTGTATTAAATACGTTATAAGGACAAACGCATATAGATAGATATATAAATATACTTATGCATATTCACGCGAAATTCATATATATATATATATATATATGTGTGTGTGTGTGTGTGTGTGTGTGTGTGTGTATGTGTGTGTTTGGGATCCATAGTTCTCTGACATTTAATTTTTTAAACAGTGTTCAGTACAAATTTGAAACTGCGACACGGAAATTTCTGTTTCGAGACTTTTTTTTTATCACGTCGTTAACCCATGTTCGGTAACTATTTTGGTAGTTGCCGAACATTGCCTGTCAACAAAGAAAACCTAACTAGTACACAGAAAGTACATTGGTTCTTGTTAACTGCTGTTTAGTTAAATAATTGCTGTCTAAATATAGCTGACACACACACACACACACATATATATATATATATATATATATATATATATATATATATATATATATATACATACAAACAATGATACGGACACAAATATTTTCTATATTCACCACTGAAATAACAAGGACGATGCGCACGTTTTATAAATATATATATATATGTGTGTGTGTGTGTGTTTGTGTGTGTGTGTGTGTGTGTGTGTGTGTGTGTGTGTGTGTGTGTGTGTGTGTGTGTGTGTGATGTGTGTTTAACACAAGTCAACCTAGGATCTTATATATATATATATATATATATTAAGCCGAAAAAATATAAGGAAAATTAATAATAATAATATTAAAAATTGACATTTTAGTTTAAAATTTCAGCGTTCCCCAGTTCGGTGGAATGATAGTTACATCACCGTACATATCAATTTAGTTCGATGAAGTTCTCAAGGACGAAACGCGTAACGCGAAACATATTTTCATTAATTTTCCTAATATATATATATATATATATATATATATATATATATATATATATATATATATATATATATATATATATATATATATATATATATATATATATATATATATATATATATGTGTGTGTGTATGTATGTATATATATATATATATATATATATATATATATATATATATATATATATATAAGTTTTGAAAAACAACTGTAATCCGTATCGGTAGTCCCAAAGAGGATGAAATTCTGAGAGCTTAATGTAAATCCAGAGCTAATAATTTCAGGAAAGTGGTCTGTTTTTTCTTTAAATTTTTATATATATATATATATATATATATATATATATATATATAGAGAGAGAGAGAGAGAGAGATTTTATATATATATTAGAGAGAATATTCCGTAAATGTAAATATTTATATTTATACATTTATCGAAAAGGATTGAAGATTGCCTTCATCACATGAAACTGACTGTCGCCATGTGGTATTGATGTCACTGTACACTTTACATACACACACACACACACACAAACAAACACACACTCGATATTACCCGAAGCAAGGCAGTTGCGACACTAAAATACAATTCATCGAATCCCAGAACAATCTCTAATAATTATTATTAATATAGAAGTAGACAGCAGCCTGCCAACAAAGTAACGTTGGGTTATAAATATACACAGCCCAATATAGTACCCATAATTCAGTTTGATTTGGGTGGAGCGCAGTTAGAAATATTTTCAGGCCGCTTAGATGGTCTCCAAGTGAGTGTGTTCCCAAGTATCTAGATATGTCTCCTAAGTCTCACTGGCTGTCTTAACCGTCAAATTAAAATCCAAGGCACTCGATACATACGGCAACGATTCCGCCTCTACATTCCGATCATGTACAAAGATGGGCGTTGCGTCGGCCTCGACGTGACACGTCCAACTGGTTATAATCATTCAACCAACTAACAAATAAATATATGTTATTGAACCGTAATCCATCTTAAATACCCTAAAACGAAACATGTAAATGTTAATTCCGTCAGTCAGTTAAGATCAGAAGAAATTAAACCAATGCCTGGTGTAGCATTACTGCATCATTATTATTATTTTTTATTTCCTTTGATTTCTGGTGTGTACACATTTCTTTCTAGGTCCCAACCAGAGACCTAAGTTCAAATATGACATCATGACATTTTCTACACATATTTTACACAGATGGAGCCCTTCGTTAGGTGTGGGCTGTATTTGTGAGTACAATTTTTTTGTGTTTTTTAAAGTATACGCTACCAATGATTCCTTCAGTGAGTCTATTGGAATCTTTTCCAATCAATCTGAGGACTCCAACTACAACTGGAATTTTCGATGTTCTCATGCTCCACTTTTTAGATTTCAAGGTCCTTGTATTTTGATATTTTTTTGAAGATTTTCAGAGATATATTTGCAGTCTTTCAGGGATTACCATGTCAATAAGGAGGCACATTTTGCCTTTGAGGTCTCTAATCACGATGTCAGCGCGATTAGATTTGATTTTTCTCTCTGTGTGTATTCCATTAAACTGTTCCAAGTCCTATCTCCGTAAACGGGTCTGTGTGGGGTTCATATCAATTTCTTGCAGTTTCTTTTATGCAACTGTTGCAGATATTTCAGTGCAGATATTGGCTCACTCAATCGTGCTGTGCTTTATATTCAATGGGTGCCATTATTATTGTTATTATTATTATTATTATTATTGTTGTTGTTGTTGTAATTGCGAGTACATTTTTTGGGGTTTTTTAAAGCATACCCTATTAGGTATTCCTTTAATGAATCTATTGGAATCTTTTCCAATCAATCTGAGGGCTCCAACTACAAACTGGGATTTTCGATGTCCTCATGCTCCACTTTTTCCATTTCAAGGTCCTTGTATTTTGATATTTTTTTTTAAGATCTTCAGAGATACATTTACATTCTTCAGCGCTTTGATTGTTTTGTCTGTGTGTATTGCACAGTCCCTTAAAACTTTTACAGGTCCTGTCTCCGTAACCGGATTTCAGTGATTTTTATACCATTGATTTATTGAGTGATGTTTATACCTATCTTCTTAACCGGACCTAGGTTGTGTTTATACCAATTTTTTGCAGTTTCCTTTTTGTACGCATTATTTTACTTTATTTGATTATTGCTATATACTCATTCCTTTCTAGGTTCAAAACACAGATCTTAGGTTAGAAATGGCATCATGATATTTTCCCCTGGTAATTTTCTGAGGGAAAGAACACCTTAGATTACACATATTTTAAATAGACACGGCCTATGAACTGCCCTTGTGAACACACGTTGTATTTCTTTAAGGTATGGGCCACTAGGAATCTCTTTACCTAGTCTATTAGAACCCGTTCCAATCAATCCGAGGTTTCCAACTACAACAGGATTTGTTGATGTCCTCATTTGACACATTTTTGAGATATCGATTTTAAGGTCCTTATAATTTGATATTTTTTGAAGATCTTCAAAGATACATTACTGTCTGCAGAGGTTACCATATCCATAAGAAGGCACGTTTTGTATTTACGGTCTCTGATCACAATGTCTGATCGATTGTTTTGTCTGTGTGTGTTGTAAAAATCCCATAAAATTGTTACAGGACCTACCTGTGTCACCAATGCAGATATTGGCTTATTCTGTCATGCCGGGTTTTATATTCAGTGGGTCCCAGTACCGTGATGCCTGATGCAATATGGTCAATTGTTTGTGGTTTTTAATAACAATATCTGGGCGGTTGGCTTTGATTGTTCTGTCAGTGTGTATTATGCAGTCCCATTGAATTGTAACAGGTCCTATCTCCGTAACTGGCTCCGGGTGGTGTTCATACCAGTATTATTATTATTATTATTATTTGACTTGAAAAATAAGCATATTTTGCTAGAGATGGAATCAAATATCTGTAGTCGTCTACTAGTAGACTGAGCTGAAACGTTTTCATCGTGATTCGAGACGTCTTTGGAATATACGAGCGATCCTAAGGAGTGTAAATTTGACATTGACCTTAATGGACTTTTTTACTCGACCTTTGTCTATTCTCATGGCTAATACGATTATGACCAGTCACCCTACTCACTGCTGCTCAGTGGAACACCTGCCGAGTGAGAAAACAACATATTCCATTCTCATTTACATCGTTATTTACTAAAGTATTCTTTAAAAATTTCACTCATAGGAAGCTGTGGGCGTTCACCTGCTTTACACAACTACCGCTGTTTTTATTGTTTTCATCATCGCTAGGAAGGCTGCCAACGGCTATATATCGCTTCCTGACTTGACGATGTTATTATTATTATTATTATTATTATTATTATTATTATTACACCAACAATTTTTAACAATGTTCAGCAATATGTCTGTCATCTTCAAGTTATATTTAATCTTTTTTACAAGCACGATAATATAAAAATTTATCTACAAAAACTGTTAAGTCTTTGTACAAACATTGCTTGTCTTCGAATGAAAACAAGGCTGTCCGGCTAATGAACGCCTCAAAACGAATGAAACGCCGTCGTCGTGAAGGCATGAAACTAAAACATGCTTAATATGATGGCGGTCTTGTTCATCTTGATATTTTAGTTCATTAGTTACTAAGAGGAGTTAATCAAACAGCTTAGTAGAAATTTTATGGAACTCTCCTGTTATTCTCTTCTTTACCCCCGGGGGCGGGAAGTTAGTAATTTATATTCGTGACTATCCTCAGGAGTTTTAAGGTCGGTCGATTCTGAATATTTTTTTCAGAATGTGAACCTTAAGATATTTGTCAAAATTAGAGATTTTTGTATTAAAATGTCCCTCAAGCTCCGTAGATGTCACATCGTTAGGTCTGACATCATACCTGTGGCTATTTTATCTTTTATTTAATTTTTCCGTTGCACAACCCAGATAAATCAAGTTATGTTTGGTACATTGGGCGGCGTATATTAATTGAGAATCAGTACAATTGCCATCATCTGAAGAAATCGTGATTTTTTCTTTGAATTTATGATAGAATTGACTTGACCCATGTTGTTTTCTGAAGTTCAACGATCCGAAAATCCAACGAAGTTTTGGGTATGAACGCTTGCATTTATTCAAATTTGTCTGCTGTTTTTATTTCGTTTGAAAAAAAAAGACGATGTGCGGTTTGGGAAAAATTTCTTTAAAACGCGGATATTTTTTTAGTGTTCATGGCTATTGTGAAGTATTTTAGAAATTCCAGCAAAAATTCAGTGCCAGTTGATGAATAATTCGTTTCGCAAAATCATGATTAATTCTCTTATAACAAGAACAATCTTAAACAGTTCTGAGGGACAAAATGGGAGAATAAACATGGCGCACGTCATAAAAACTTAATAACAATTTTGCCAACGATTTTCCATGACGAAGGATTGACCATAAGGTTTTTCAGATATGCCCTCCGATGTTTGAGTATTAAGATGTTCAAATCTATCCTGTTTAAAGCAATAATAAAAAATTTTTCGGTATCAAATTATATATATATATATATATATATATATATATATATATATATATAATAAAAAAGGCTCAAACACTGATATTCCATGGTTATAATTTATTAGATTCACGTAATCACGATCAAATTCATCAGACTTACAGATTCAAAAAATATTAATTCTCTTATTCTCCCTTCAAATTTTGAATTTGTAGGTCTGATGAATTTGATCGTGATTACGATTCCAATGTAATAAATTATAACCATGGAATATTAGTATTTGAGCCTTTTTATTATATTATTACTCTGTCCTGAATATTGAGTTCTACCTGGATTCTATCCTCTTTGATATATATATATATATATATATATATATATATATATATATATATATATATATATATATATTCATATATATATATATATATATATATATATATATTTATATTTCATATATATATATATATATATATATATATATATTTCATATATATATATATATATATATATATATATATATATATATATATATATATATATATTTATATATATATATATATATATATATATATTTATATATATATATATGACCACTAATTTATCTATCTATCTATCTATCTATCTATATATATATATATATATATATATAATAGGAATATATAGAGTAATGGATAGCGGTTCGAATCCCAGTTCGAATTCCATCCAAATCCATTACATTCATTTACGTGGTATTACCCTTGGGAAAGGTATGAATCCTCTTCTTCCACTCCAACTATGGGTAAATAGCAGGAGAGACTGGCTTCTACAGCCTTGGATGGCAATTGGTGTAGGAGAAGCACAACTATGAATTCAGGTTGTTTGGGGATCTTGTGGCACGTAGTGCATCAGGTCTCTGCATTCGGCTCTTCAAAAAATGTAGTTCGTTCTGCACAAGGCCTTCACCACTATAATCAAATCATATGCGCTGGTGTCTAGACTGTGTTGCCTCCTTGGAACTGAGCTGCTTGACACTCATACGCCGAATACAACAGGAGAATCCACCACACACACACACACACACATATATATATATATATATATATATATATAAAGAAAGAACAGTAAGATATATCATCCGGTGTTCTTATAGGTATTTTTATTTTTACAAATTAGTGCTCGATGTAAATTTACAGAGCATTAACATTATATTATATTATATTTTCATTGAAAAATACATCCCTACCCCTTACCAAAATGTAGCTAATAACCGATACAATGATGCAGACATAAGGAAAACCCAGAACCCTTGTCCAATTGAAGTAGATTTATCTGTAACCATGGAAACGTGATTTTAGCTGTGTCTTTAAAACCCAGTAATTTTAAAATTTACTCCAAAATTCGCTTGAGGATGAAATGGAACTAATGTCTTTAATTTAATTGCAAAATTAAATTCGTGGCTTTTAGCTTCCATTTTTGAAACATGGTTAGAACTGTGTAGCGGAAAAAACCATATTTTAAATCAATTAATTATATATATATATATATAATATGACAGGGTCACACATAGGCAAAACTGACCACCAACTCCAAATCCATTACATTCACTTACGTGCTAATAACAGCATTGGGAAAGGTATTAATGCTCTTATTCTCCTTCCAACCATGGGTAAATAGCAGGACAGACTGGGTTCTATAGCCTTGGATGGCAAATGGTCTAGGAGAAGGACAACTCTGAATTCAAAGCCTGCGGGGAGTTGTTTGGGGACTTTGTAAGGAGCGAGCAACAGCTACACATATATCCTTATACTATTATAGGGCACCTCGAGGCGGTGTAATTGTTAGCTCGATGGTCTCACTAGAACAATTATGACTTTCGGTCTTGTGCTACAGCTACGCTTGGAAAATCACTATACTTATTGTTGAAGCTTAAATAAGCATGGAATAATACAACACAAAATGTACGTTAACAAAATGTATTGAAACAAAGAATAGGTACACAAAATTTACAGTTAGTTTGGTATATTCTTGGGAAGACTGTTCCTGCATAATGGGTTGACTAAATCGCAGTCGGGCAGAGTCTCTGGATTCAATTTCTTAATCTCTACTATCTTCCCCGTCTTCCGGTACCAACCCATATTTATATGGTCGGTAGTCCGCTTATGTAAATTAGGTGTATCATACACAACACTTATGCCATATATATATATTATTTTTGTATGAATATACTTACGTGATTGCAACTGTATTCATCCATCAACACACACACAGATATATATATATATATATATATATATATATATATATATATATATAGATAGATAGATAGATAGATAGATAGATATACACAGATAGATAGATATACTGGATGCGATGTGTAAATTGTCGCCATCCCATATATTTAGTTTTGCGCATGAGTCTCATTTGCTTTGGATTTTGCCTACTACTCAGTATAATAGAGCCAGTTGGGCATTGTCTGTAAGAAAAAGAACACCATGACGCAATTCATTCTACCCGAAATTTAGAAACAGTATGTCGTAGTACTCCAATACTAATATTTCAGAGTGTTTTGGGGAAAATCTAATGAGATTTCAGAGGATTCAAAAAGAGTTGTTTAAGTCTAATGGTGATTAAGGAGTTACAGCAGCTCGGAAAACTCACTCTAATCATTTTCATAAGAGAAGAACTGCCGAATTTGTTGGTGAGGGCCTCAGACTCTACCCGGAGGCCTACATTAAGTTCCTTGAGATGGTAGTTCTTCTCTAGTTCAAGAGTGTGGCTACTGGAAGACCCTATGTCTGGCAACAGCACTCTACACCATGCCACACTAGCAGGGAGACCCAGTCATGACTGTCAGAGAATTTCTGCAACCACATCAGCTCTTACATCTGGCCACCTAACTATCTAGACTGCAATTCCCTTGATTATTATGTTGGGGGGGGGCACTGTCGAGCGAGAGCCTAACAAAACTCTTTGTAACACCAAAGATGAACTGGAGGCAAGGATTATGTCAGCATTTTCCAACTTTATAAGGAGACCGCCCAGAAGAAATGCGGGAGATTCCAAAGTTGTCTGGAAACTGTGGTTGAAACCAACAGCAACTTTATTTTTTAAAAAATTACTCCGTAGTATTTCAAGATATTTTGGTGTAATTTCGGTAAATATATCTGTTAAAATGAGACGCTTGTGTTATTTTCATTTTTGCGTAATTTACACGACAATTTATCCATTGTCTTCTCTATATATAGGCGTTCAAGTCGCCTTAAAATCGCGTGAACGTGAAACTCTAGTTACGAATAGAACCATCTTTTCGTACGATTTAACGTTGTAACGCTTTTTTTTTTCACTGTCTAGGTAATCTAGGTAGGTTTTTCTTTAGTCCTTTTTACTTTTTCTTTTTTGTTTTGTCGTTTTGCTCGAGATTTATATATATATATATATATATACACTGAGTGTAACAGGCAAAACTGTCCAATTGTTAGATTAAGCTTTGAACCATTTGATCTTAGAAATGATTAAAAATATTTTAATGGAATTCTCCGAGGTTTTTATAACTCTACTGGACTCTACTTTGAACAGTAAGTATGTATAATTTCTCTCCAAACTTAACAGAAGAAACGTAATGAAAATGATTATAAACGAAAATGACATGTTCATCATTAATTAATCATAGCTAAGGATCAGAAGCTCATGAAAACTTTAAAAACATGATCTTCGTCCTTTCTAATCTTCTAACTTTCTGTCCTGGTCTAACAAGTTGCCTCACACGCTTCGCGTACGATTTCAATTGCAGGTTTTTTTAAGTGCTTTTTGGACTGTCATAGCTGAAGATCCTTTCTCTCTCATGCCAAGCGTTTTATGGATTAACTTGAATCTTTTCTAATTGAAACCTTTAGCTCTAAATTTAAATCGATTCATTTAGATTTAAAAGCAAGATACAGCATCTTTTTACGAAAAAAAGAAAAAAAAAGCCGGTTTATAAAGTTTGTGGGCTTTAATCAAATCAACCAACCGAATATGACCTATGCTAAATGTAAACTAAGAGAGAAGCAAAAATTGCTCTACTTTGTATTGAGCCCTCTTTTAAATTAAATTTTACGAACGTTGAATTGTACTCTATTCTTTCTCATCTTACCTGGATATATATATATATATATATATATATATATATATATATATATATATATATATAATTATGAAATCGGAGATATATATATTGTTGAAAATAGCTATATATAGAGAGTAGTTGTTTAATATCGGAGATAGATCGGTTTATAGATATTAACAGTGTGGACATAAGAATGAACGCTGAATGCTGGCCGTCTGTTTCATCCCCCGGTGGGATATATATTCACGCTATGTGTAGGCTGTTAAGATCTATGAAAAACATGACTTTAGCTGCACTTGCCTTGTTCTCACCTTTATCTTACGGAAGCTATCGAAATCTTGTCAGGTATTAATTCCATTCGCCACCGCAGGTCATGTATGTGTCTTCATCTCAACGAGTAACGATTGTGCATTCCTAAGGTGTGTCTGCCTCGTGGCTTCTGGCGGTATTAGTTTACGCGGACGGTGCAGTCAAGATAGAACGAAGCAATGCTGTGAAAAATTGTTTAAACATTTTCTTGCTAGAGTCTTTACTTTACAAAATACTCGTAAATGGTTTTAAAATACGTCCCTACTTGTAAAATTACCTTTAAACACGATATAGAAATGACTAGTAAAATACATAAAAATATGCTTAGTGAAACAGCACCGAGTTTAATTATATATATATATATATATATATACATATATATAGGTCTGCTCTATTCATTGTATTGAGCACTTTATTTAGTTGTTTTGGGTACTCGCATCGGCTTTTTTTCTTTGGGCCTTGAACTCGTCTGCTGGACGATTATTGTCGGTTAACGTACATGTTATTGATTCTTTTTTGTTTTTATACCTTTTTTTCCCTTTGGTATTGGCTTGTTTATTTGCAAATCAATATACCGAAGGTTTTCCTATACTTATAAGATTTCTATTAAGAATAAGTTTATATAAGAATATATATATATATAATGTCATCCACAGACAGACTTTTTCGCTGTTTACAGATCATCAGTGCGGCTAGACATCCGGTTGCCTCGAGCTAGGATCGAAACCCGACTGAATTGGTGTCAGTCGGAGCTTCTAACCACTAAGCCGTCGGCTTGGATGTGTATTTTTAGCGTATTTATTTTTGTAAACATATATACAAAGTCGAATCAAGTAAGTTAGATGAATTGTACGACAAAAGTGTTTTATAGAGCATCAAACTTCTACTAGAAAATTATTCACCGAAATCTCTTTATAGATTTATAGTCGGTATCACTAAATCCATGATCAACCTTCTTAAAATTTGCATAATTTTTTTTTCCATTTATTCTCTTTCTTCCCTTTTTAAAATATTCTTTTTCTCCTTTTCCGTGTTGTTGTTGCTGTTGCTCTTCTTCTTTTTCTATAATTTCTTCTTTTTCTTCAGCTAATTCTTTTTTCTTATCGACCACTACTACTTCTTCTCTAACTTCTTTTTATACAAATACTTGTTTCTCTTCTTCTTCTTCTACAACTTTTCTTCTTCTTCCTCCTCTTCTTCTTCCTTTTCTACAAATACGTTTACTTTGCTTTCTAAAACTACTTTTCTCTACTACAACTTCTTTTCTCTACTTTTTCTCTTCTTCTTCGCTTCTTCTAAAACAATTACTTTTCTTCTTTTTCTTCTCCTACATCTGTTTTTTTTTTTTTTTTTTTTGCTTTTAGATCCACTTCTCCACGTCTCCGACAATGTTTAATTTTCTTCTTCTCTTTCTACACTTAATACTTTTCTTCTTCTACGACGATTACTTCTCTTCTTTTGTTCTTCTTCTACAACCTCTCCTTCTTCTTCCTCTTTTTCTTCTTCTTCCTCTTTTTCTTCTTCTTCCTCTTTTTCTTCTTCTTCCTTTTCTACAAATACGTTTACTTTGCTTTCTAAAACTACCTTTTCTTTACTACAACTTCTTTTCTCTACGTCTTCTTTTCTTCTTTTCTCTTCTTCTTCAACAATTATTTCTCTTTTTTTCTTCTAGATCTACTTCTCCACGTCTCCTACAATGTTTACTTCTCTTCTTCTTCTCTTTCTACAATTACTACTTTTCTTCTTCTACAACGATTACTTCTCTTCTTTTTTCTTCTTCTACAACTTTTCTTCTTCTTCTACAACTGCTAATTCTTTTTCAAAGCTTTTCCTACTGAATTTTTCTTTTTTATCTGCAACACTTTCGTTTTCATTTCCACCCTTTGCTTTCTTTTTTCTCAGTAAGATGTTGCCAATTGATGCACATTCTCTTACACATACGGTATTTACACACACATACCCACACATAGAAAAGCCCGTGTGCGATGCCCGGGAATGTGTGTGTGTGTACATCCGGTTATTTATCAACAAAAATATTAAGTCAGTCACTCTTCAAACGATCAAGAAAAGTGGTTGATGCCTCCAGCGTCGCTTTCCCTGTCCATGAGAAACTTCTAGCAATTCCGTGTCGGGCGCTAAGGATTAAAATCACACACACACAGGCGCGCGAGCACGCACACACACGCACACAAAAAGAAAAACAACACAAGAAGAATACTTTCAAATTTCTACTGAACTGGGGGGAAACATTCAAAATGTATTTTCTTTCTTACGAGACCTACGAAGCTGTTCCGAGATATGATTATATTTTTTAATAATGCATCCAAGGCTCACGAGCCATTCAAGTTAGAGAGCTATGGAGTAAGAGGCAGAATCTTCGCTGATATGTGAGAAACACTAG
>CAHIKZ030005552.1:2475000-2635000 GCA_903632075.3 Acanthosepion pharaonis
TATATATATATATATATATATATATGATGCATGTTTCAGTAAATAATGTACACAAGTTTTGTCTATTTATTTTAAGTAAGTTTCATTTCATATTGTCTGATAAACTTAATAACATTATCATTGAAAGACGAAAGGAAATCACCATATTGACATATGTTTAAATCCAATCTAAGCTTTTGGCTTACATAAGCCATTATCAAAGATGACAATTACTTTTCAATATATCAACCAATACACTGACGAAACAATAATGATAGTCTGTTTTTGTTGCATGAAAAATTTCAAAGCAACGACTAACTCTTGTATACGAGACGCGGAAGCGATAATCGCGTCGTAGCTCGTGACATCACACATGACCACACGAGAGTGAAAACGAGAAGTATTAAGTATGGGAAGCCGTTGGTATAAACGAATAACTTCTGTTATCAATTATAGGCATTTAAGAATATTTATAGAGATTTCGTAGTTTATTTTGTTCAGGTTAGGATTCAACTGTTTTATGTATATAGCTTTAAGAATTTTTAGTTTTTGTTTATTGTTTTCATGTTTAAGTATAGTTGTGTTTTCAACAAGGTTTTTCCGGAATTGTGTACGCGTGTATGCAGAAAATTCCGAGTACATGACTGTTGATGATCGTCCGTATGAAATATGTATGAGTTGCTTGTTACACTATAAAAAACGATATCATTTTTAATATATATTTACTCAGATAAACATTTGATAAGAACTTTCTTTTTCTTACTATCAGCTTTCCTTCAATAAGCCCTGTGAGTATTAAATTTTCCAAGCCATCATTTCTCATAATATGTTATGTACCGTATATATGAGCACTAAATGGTATGTCCCATCCTCATAAATACGTTGGACACTATAGTAAGTGGGGGTAATATGCTGTCTGATTAGTCCACCACTAGTAGTGGTTTACCTACTTCACGCTGCTGACGAGTACTGTATTTTGTTGATGTTATAAAAATTACCATTTTATTTCCAAACACTGTTTTGGTTATTCCAATTTCAGTAACCGTTCCCAGGTTACAACATACAGAAATTTTAATCTATATATTTCTTTATTTGTCTAGAGCATTCCGAGTTAAAGTCAGATAGATTTGCTGGCATTAAAAATTTTACAAGTATTTGAAAGTATTGACTTAGCAGAGGGAAGGAATCGGGAGGAAGACTGTGTATATATAAAATGTCGTTTTAGTGCAGGCTATAAAATATAAGCAACGTCAAACACTAAAAGCATAAAACTGTTATTCATTTTTATTCAACCAGAGACGGAGTGATATTCTCAAAAATTAAAAGGGAAGAAAACGTAAACTTGTTCAAACACGTGTTCACAAGATGGCTGACCCTACATAAGAAAAGAAACAAAATTTGAAAAAAAAATGTCAAAACTTAGATGACACCGAGAAGAATATTTAATATTAAATATCAAATAAGCCAGGAAAATGGAGTCTTAAAAATGTTTTTCTTGCTTTCTACTATCAAGTAATAAAATATGTTTACAGATTTTATCACTTGCAGACTATATATATATATATATATATATATATATATATATATATATATGTATGTGTGTGTGTGTGTGGTTATGCTATTGATGAAACTATTTAAATGCTCTATTTAAAATGAATCACTCAGTAATACACCATAGCTATTAAGATAAATGTTTTAAAGAGAATAAAATCTGATATCAGCGGCCCAATGACAGATATATGTGACATGAATATTACCACTATACATATTTATGCGAGGTATTTGACCACATACACACGAATAGGTACAGAGGCATTTATCTCTAGGTTAAACTTTTTATGCCTAAAAGCCTTCTTTATGAAAATGATAGCAGTTTGGTGACGACTATACAAAGTACAAAAAATGCCCTTGCTAATGGTAATTTTAATATTTACCGTTTCTTTATTAGCGTTATGGTGCAGGTTAAGAGCAAGAACAACACGAACACAAGAGTAGAAATAACGAAGGTATATTACACGAAATAATAATACAAGATGTGGAAGGTGTTAGTATCACTGTCAGTCTGGTTTGGAGTGAACTAATATCGGCTCGACTCGATTCGATTCGTCCCTCTCTCTTGAGAGACGTAGTATACATAGTGTTAGGAAGAGTTCATTCTGTAGTTATAGCTAAGGACCCATGGCACTATCTATCTATCTATCTATCTATCTATCTATCTATCTATCTCATTCTGTTCCTGTCAATCTACCTTTCTATCTATCTACCTATATATCTATCTCATTCTGTTCTTTATCTATCTATCTGTCTATCTATTTATCTATCTATCTGTTATGGTCCAGGTTAGGACCAAGGAAGAACAACACGAACACAAGAGTAGAAATAACGAAGGTATATTACACGAAATAATAATACAAGATGAGGAAGGTGTTAGTATGACTGTCAGTCTGGTTTGGAGTGAACTACTATCGGCTCGACTTGATTTGATATTTACTTGCCCTCCCCCACGAGTGAAAGATGTGGCACAAGGCCGAGTTTTACGTGGGTTTTCCGAGCCCGTAGGCTCGGCCAAAAAATGCCCGTAGAACCCGTATAAACGGGATCGGGTTGGTCAACCTCCACGAACGAGATTGTGCCATTCGGCGCAGCCTCGTCCGGGTTCCTCTCTGCTCAGAGGCAAAGAGTTCGACCGTGAAGCCGAGAAGCTCGGCTCGATTCGGTATCTAGCCACCCCCACCACGAGGGTTGCATATGGCACAAGGCTGAGTTTAACGTGGGTTTCCCGAACCCGTAGGCTCGACCAAAAAATGCCCGTAGAACCCGTATAAACGGGATCGGGTGGGTCAACTCTGCTCTTTGACGGAGCCTCGTCCGGATTCCTCTCTGCTCAGAGGCAGAGGGTTCGACATTTTTATCAGGGTTTCCCTGAGCCCGTAGGCCGAGAAGCTCGAGCTCGATTCGACCTTCTTTCTCTTGAGAAAAGATCGGCCGTACCCTTTCTTGAGTATACATAGTGTTAGGAAGAGTTCATTCTGTAGTTATGGGTAAAGACCCATGACAGGAAATATTCAGCTTTCATTCACCGAGCAGCCAGCGTTTCTTTCTTTTTATGCACCGTGTCCTTTCAAGACAAAGGAGATCATGGCTCTCCACTTCTCCCTATCCTTGTGGCTCTCAATAAGTTTCGTGCCTCATCCAACTCCCTAAGACAGCCTTCTGCCATCCCCTTGCTTAAGCCCGCCAGGTATGTCATGTGTTGCTTTCACTTGTCTCCTTTTCCCTCTTTTCGGCCTGTGAGTATCAGATTCTCCAGGTCCTCCTTTCTCATTACATGTCCCAGAAATTTCAGCTGCCTCTTCCTTATGTTAAGTATAAGCTTGCCTCCTTGTTTGCATCCTTTCCAAGACCTCATCGTTTCTCACACGCTCGGTCTATGATATCCTCAGCATCCTTCTGTAGAACCACATCTCCACTTGAGTCTCTTCTTCAGTTAAAATTTATAAAATCTATCTTTCAAAACGAACTTCCCGATCGCTCTGTACGCTGAAGCTTAAGAATACGCCGACTGCACCTCTGCAGAGGGGTAAAACCCCCTCCGGCCAAATGAGGCGTCCTGGGTTAGACGTTAAACTACATCCGCGTCCTGGGTAAGACGATAAACTACATCCGACTGCACGGCCTCTGATTAGGAGGTTTTGAGGAGCGTGGAAACACATCTTAGTTGCTGGTGTTCCCATGTCCACCCTGAGCCTGGGTGGTAGCACCTGTTAGGGTCCCAGATATGGTCAAATAGTTAACCCCGAACTGGGGGTCACATCTTTATGAAAGTGTAAAAATAAGTTGTAATACTAGCAATGCATATTTGTAAAAAAATATTACCAGCAATGAATTTTAGAAGAAAACAAAATATTACCAGCAATACATTTCTGAAAAAAAATATTACCAGCAATACGTTTTGGAAAAAAATATATTACCAGCAATACATTTTTGAAAAAAAAAAATTACCAGTAATACAATTTTGAAAAAAAAATTTTACCATCAATACATTTTTGCAAAAAACTCTTATTACCAGCAATACATTTTTGAAGAAAAAAATTTTACCATGAGAGGGATTATTTTCCACTCTAGAATTTCTTTCGCCACAGATGAAGCATCCCATGCCTATCGCTACAATATGGCTGTTAACATGACAAATGTTTTTACGATCTATTTTCCTTTCTTCCACCAGTTCAGAGGCCCAAAGCTAAGACCCATCATGCCACGTACACCGGGACTAATTATCCCAATTCCAATGTTATCTTCCTAAGTTTTACCGTTATCTTTCCTACCTATACACATAAACTGTACTTCTTAACTCCGCTTCCTCTTATGCTCATACGACCATCTTATTCATTAATCCTCTTAGTGGACCTTGTATTGTGAGGGCACCGTAATAAAAATGTCCACTTGTCTCTCACTAGGTAACTCATTATTAAGGTTTACGTAGTCTGTCTTGATAGTTTTGAAAACTAGCTATATGTGTTTTTGTAGTTTAATACATTCAGTAATCTAGCTTTATCAAATTGTGTCAGGGACAGTACGATCAAAGGGTTAGGATATATTTCAAGGACGTTAAACGAAGACGACATCGCGAATTATATGACCAAGAAAATACTCGTAACAATATTGATTTATCCACAGAACTCATTTATAAAGTGACCTGAATTTATTCCTAAGGAAATGAGTGTGTTTTTTTTTGTTTTTTGCTTTTCATATCAGGTACTACTCAGGCAACTTAACAGTAAAGGAATTTTGTCCATTGTTTAAACCAAATAAGAAAATCCATTTTTATGGTATTTCATCTCCATTCACAAAGAATACTACGTCCGAAGATCTTGAAGATGACTGAATGCTGCAGAAACTTATAAATTACTACATTTTTACTCTGACCTTGTTTATCACATCTGGTATACGTCCAATATCTTAAGTAAATTGAGGTTGCTATCAAATGATTAGCATATAATAATTGCTATTGTGTCATATCAAATTACTAGAGATTTGTCTTATTTGGGAAAGACATTAAAATATTCTCGAACTTATATTCCGAACAAAAGGCCTGCATATGGATATAATATGATTTTTTAAAAATCATTTCATTCCATGTAAGGTAATAAATGGGTTACTGAGCGTGCGATTATAGAAGAAAATCACTATTAAGGAGAGAGGACAATAAAAGAACATGAGTTTAGAAGACAGAATATAACGATTGTCATTGCATTTAAGTTTTTGAATATCAAAGTTGACAAGGAAGCAATGAATCTGAAGAGAGTTTAACAAGCCGGGGAGTGCAAGAGAAGAAACTGCTAGCATAGAACTTACGGTTCCCTCTAGCTATTCCAATTGTATAATGATGAGATCTTGTCGCCAATCTCGCACTTGGTTTACATTCATGGACTTGGTATCATAGAGGAAAGTTCACCAGGACAATTACTATGAAAGTATTTATAGAAAAGACATAAGGAATGTTATTGCGGTGGGGTAGAGACTGAAGCAGAGATGCCAGGTCAGAACCAATAACATTGTAGATTTTTCTTTGGATTTTATCACGAATCTCCAAATATATAGCAAGAGCACCGGGTCAGATATGGCAGCAGTATTTAATGCATTGTCGAATGGTAGACTTATAAATGTGTAAGTTAGATTCTGGTGAGAATAATTGTCCATCACGACACCGTGAATCAATATTCCTAGCAGAAGATCTAGAAATTGATTCAATATAATATTTCCACTTCATGTCAGCGGAAAAGATCAATCACAAATGGCACAATGTGTCAATCCTAGAACCATATATTGATATAAGGCAAAAATGGTTCGCTCAGACATTTAAAAAAGAGGAATTTCGTTTTGTATTCATTAAAATTGACAAGCCCTTCCTTGCCCTAGCTAACAGCAGATTGTATGTAATTTTTTTAGATCAACTTCTAATTTGACTTTATGGAACCGATCAGACTTACTATAAAGGCAGGAGTGAATAGTTGTTCTTTCAGCATAGATACCTAGTAGAGAACTGATAACATTTTTTAAGCAGTTCACCCTAAGCAATGCGAGAGTGCCACTAGAACGTAATAACTAATACATCTTCGCTCAGTTGTAGTCAACAATAAGTTGACTGTTTAACAGTTATTTAACTTGATAATTGAGTCCACCCATATAGTGAAAACCCGCGTAAATAGCGAAAAATGGCGATTTTTACTGGTTTCTGTTTTATTTTTCGTTGATCTTTCAATCAATTTATCATCAAACTTAACAATTGCTTTATAAATGTATTTTCTTTTACATCCCTGGTAGCACACTGACAAACTAAATTTCAAAAGCTCCAAAATAATTGTGGTCTGAAGTGGGTCTTCGTGTTGCCCGTTTTACCCCTTCATGTCCTCGGCTAACTTTAATTGAATAAATACAGACTACTTCTATTATATCAGTAACTGCATTAATTCAAAATGTTTTTTAATTAAAGTATTTTAAGGTAATATAGATAGACTCTGTTACATCTAAACATAATGCTGTTTTTGCTCCATTCTAATTGAACGCTTTTTCTGATCGACCAGCTGGGTATGGTTGCTAGTTTTAAATGAAATGAGATTTCAAAGTTTTCTTTTAATTTATTAACATTTTTATTGTTATGTCTGTTGACTTGGGAACGGACTAATGCTGTAAGCATCTCTGATTGTAACAAATGCTTTTAAAAGAGTTCTTTTTTTTTCCAAGACTGATAACGGTAAAAGTGTAATCAGTTCCTTCTCATCTACTTCTGTCAAACATTTTGGTTCTTATCAATTCAAGACTCTTTTACATCGTAAAATATTATATGTTCAAGTGTTTCCGCTGTTAGTGGTGGGTGTCATTAGGAAGCTCTTCTAAGTTTCAAATGGCTGAGTGGGTGGCGTTAATAAATATACTGCTGAGTTTGACAGTTTACTGTTGACACAGCTGATTTTCGGACAGTGGAAGAAGCGAATGGCTGAAGAAGGAACTTATCAGAAGTCGGCATTATATACAGATTGTTCCGATTCTTCATCTTAGTAGCGTCATTCTGACTGGTGTGCCCCCAAACGAAGACAGATAAAGGATAAAATTCCAAAAACGAATGATCGAAATATGGAAGGTCGAAATTCAATAACTGGAAGAAAAAAAGCCGAATAAAACAAGTGAAACACTGAATTAATACAGATCGTAACTCGATTTTTCGATATTTGATTAATATGAACTCGATTATCCGGAAGCGAGGTCAGCCGGAAACAAACGAAAAATGACGCATTTTTATCATAAAGGAAAATAAGAAACTGGATAAAACCTAGAAGAACATGTCTGGAAATGTTATTTGATTATATAAATGTTAAATTTCTTTAAGAAAATAACTTTTTTTTCTTCATTCTTTTAAGCTAGTTCCGGTATTTAGTTAACCGGAATTTGGAATTATCCGAACATATCATTACAGTTTCTGATCAGAAGAGGGAATACTGTAATTAGCATACACTGCGGACATGAGGTATAGGGTCATGTGAAAGAATCATATCTTTAAATATATGTGGTCATATTCTAAATCTCAGACTAAGCCTACAAAATTTTCACTATTACGCCAGTATTTTTTCTATTTTAAAAAGAAAATAGTTGTTATTTATTAAACTTATCCGCAAACACTTTAAAATAATCCCCTTGAAAGAGCGATTCCAACGTTTCACCGAAGTTAAGCAACGTCAAACCTGGTCATTACCTAGATTGGTGACCACTTGGGAATACAAGTAAGCTTGAATGTGCGAGTGGTATAAAAGCCTTACGGTCACATCTCGTTGAAACACTGGTTCTTGTACGATCACCGAAGTTAAGCAACGTCGAACCTGCTCAGTAACCAGATGGGTGACCGCTTGGGAATAATATGTGCTGTAAGCTTGAATGTGCGGGTGGTATAAAAGCCTTATGGCTACCTCTCGTTAAAACACTGTATGATCACCGAAGTTAAGCAACTTCAAGCCTGATCAGTACATAGATGGGCGATCGCTTGGGCATGACAGGTGCATTAAGTTTGGATGTGTGGGTGGTGTAATGGATAATGTTTTGGAATTGTTAATTTCCTTTTGGAAAGATATGAATCCACCTCTATTCTAAAGAATTATTTTGTGGCATTAATCTATATAATATTCTACAGTTTCTTAAAGAAATCAAACTGCTTTCTAAACTATAACTTCAAGAAAACTACAACATAAAAAATATATCACTGTCTCTAATAATTATGCCCACACAAACATTTATAAGCATAAAAGCGGAGAATAATCTACCATGTATTCTGTTGTGAAATCAGAATAACATATTATATTTTTATTACATCAAATATCCTAAGAATATAACATTTTGGTATTAAATGACCCAGAAGATGTTGATATGTCATTAAGCAAACAAATCAAATTAAATCGCTCATCATCTATCCATGCAATACACATTTTTCATATTTTTTTTTTAAATTTATTGCTTTTAATTTTTTTTTTTTTTATCCTGTCGTATCTATATTTATCAACTAAATCACTTTTTAAAAATGTAAATAAATGTGTTTTTTAAAGAATTTTCTGCGAAATATATATATTTTTTTTTAATTTCATATTTACCTTTCAAGATTCAGATCTTTGAAGATTTCAACATTCGCGATTGGGTCTTTTGGGATTATGCCCCAAAGCACATGATAGTCTTCAACTTGACGAAGAGAACGTGGTAATTATTAATTCAAAAGATGAGTTCGTGGAATTATTGGGATCGATTTCTGTTTGAGAAATTAACCCAATCTGAGTAGTCCCTTTGTCAGTCTTACCCAGGATACCTAATGTCTTGGGTATGACGATAAACTAAATCCGCGTCCTGGGTACGACGATAAACTACATCTGCATCCTGAGTAAGACGATAAACTACATCTGCACCCTGGGTACGACGATAAACTACATCTGCTTCCTGGATAAGACGATAAACTACAACCGCGTCCTGGGTAAGACGATAAACTAAATCCGCGTCATGGGTACGACGATAAACTACATCTGTATCCTGGGTAAGACGATAAACTACATCCACGTCCTGGGTATGACGATAAACTACATATGCACCCTGGGTACGACGATAAACGACATCTGCGTCCTGGGTAAGACGATAAACTACAACCGCGTCCTGGGTAAGACGATAAACTACATCTACGTCCTGAGTATGACGACAAACTACATCCACGTCCTGGGTAAGACGATAAACTACATCTGCACCCTGGGTACGACGATAAACTACATTTGCGTCCTGGGTAAGACGATAAACTACAACCGCGTCCTGGGTAAGACGATAAACTAAATCCGCGTCATGGGTACGACGATAAATTACATCTGCATACTGGGTAAGACGATAAACTACATCCACGTCCTGGGTATGACGATAAACTACATATGCACCCTGGGTACGACGATAAACGACATCTGCGTCCTGGGTAAGACGATAAACTAAATCCGCGTCCTGGAAACGACGATAAACTAAATCCGCGTCCTGGGTAAGACGATTAACTGCATCCACGTCCTGGGTATGACGATAAACTATATATGCACCCTGGGTAAGACGATAAACAACATCTGCGACCAGGGTAAGACGATAAACTACAACCGCGTCCTGGGTAAGACGATAAACTAAATCCGCGTCCTGGGTAAGACGATAAACTAAATCCGCATCCTGGGTAAGACGATAAACTACAGCTGCGTCCTGGGTATGACGATAAACTACATCTGTGTCCTGGGTAAGGCGATAAATTAAGTTCGCGTCCTGGGTAAGACGATAAACTTCAACTGCGTCCTGGGTAAGACGATAAACTACATCCACGTCCTGAGTATGACGATAAACTACATATGCACCCTGGGTATGACGATAAACTACAGCTGTGTCCTGGGTATGACGATAAACTACATCCATGCCCTGAGTATGACGATAAACTACATCCCCGTCCTGCCTAAGACGATAAACTACATCCGCGTCCTGGGTAAGACGATGAACTACATCCGGCAGCAAGGCCTCTGATCTGACCATGAAGTTTTGAGAAGCGTGGAACGACTTCTTAATTACTGGTGTTCCCAAACCCACCCTGACCCGGGGTATAGCACCCGTTAGGGTCCCAACTATGGGCAAATAGTTACCCCACCAAACTTCGGTCAAAACTCTATGAAAGTGTAAAAATAGGTTTTAATACCAGTAATAATTTTTTGAAGGAAAAGTTATGACCAACAATACATTTTTAAAGAAAATAGATATTATCAGTAATACATTTTTGGAGAAAATATTACCAGCAATACATTTTTGAAGGAAAAATATTAACAGCAATATATTTTTGAGGAAAAAAATATTACCAGCAATACTTTTTTAAAGAAAATATATTAGCAACAATACATTTTTGAAAAAAATATTACCAGCAATATGTTTTTGAAGGAAACATATTACCAGCAATACATTTTTGAAAAAAAAATGTTGACAGCAATAAAAATCTTGTCGGCATTAAATAACCCATTGAAGTTGATATGCGGTAAAACAAACCAATATATACTGATATAGATAGATAGATATTAGCATAGATAGATAGATAGATAGATAATAACCAGGGGTGGTGATAGGTAAATTGATAGATAATAAACAGACTGTTAAAGATTTATATATATATATATATATATATATATATATATAGAGAGAGAGAGAGAGAGAGAGAGATGGAGAGAGAGAGGGAGAGAGAGATACAAGACTGAGATAGAGAGACAATACAGAGACGAGACTGTGATAGATAGATAGATAGATAGATAGATAGATAGATAGATATGAGCTGATTGAGATAGATAGATAGATAGATAGATAGATAGATAGATAGATAGATAGATAGATATGAGCAGATTGAGATAGATAGATAGATAGATTAAAAATATTACCAGCAATAAAAATCGTGTCGGCATTAAATAACCCATTGAAGTTGATATGCGGTAAAACAAACCAATATATACTGATATAGATAGATAGATAGATAGATAGATAGATAGATAGATATGAGCTGATTGAGATAGATAGATAGATAGATAGATAGATAGATAGATATGAGCAGATTGAGGTAGATAGATAGATTAAAAATATTACCAGTAATAAAAATCGTGTCGGCATTGAATAACCCATTCAGGTGTTGATATGCCGTAAAACAAAACAAACCAAACACACATTCTTATGCTTCTTGTCTTCCCACTATTTTTAAGGACGTGTGAATAGCCTCCATCATTCACCCGAATATCATTTCGTATTTTTAAAAAGCCTGCAAAGGATAACCGAATAGATTTTATTATCGTTGCTACCACTCCGGCATTTTTGCAAAATTGTGGAAGCTGTCCGAACAGTTCCTCTTACGGTTGTTTACCTTCCGTCAATTCCCAACTGCGAAACGGGATCGAACAAACATTTCTATGGTTGCGAACTTGCGAATTGCCTACATCAATGACCCGAATATTATTTTGTATTTTGGGACGTTTTTAAAAAGCCTGTGAAGTATGATCGAACGAACATTCTTATTGTTGCTAACATTCCAACATTATTTAAAACCCTGTGAAACATGATCGAACAGGCGCTCTCATGGTTGATAACTTACCAACGTGTGAGGGATGATCGAACGAATATTCTTATTGTTGCTAACATCCCGACATTAGGATGATCGAACAAACCATTTGCTAACATCCCGACATGATTCAAACCACGTGGAGCATGATTGAACCGGACTCTTATGGTTGCTAACTTCCCAACGTGTGCGGGATGATTGAACAAGCATCCTTATTGTTGCTAACATTCCTACATTTTTAAAATAAACCACGAATGATGATTGAACTGAAGCTCTCATGGTTGCTAACTTGCCAGTATTTTTAAATAGATGATTGACCTATTTCTCATATGCTATGATTATTTCATTCCAGCGAATCAGACATTAAAAATTGTTTCTAATCAGATCTTATCAATTTCCAGTTCCTCGGGATCATTTTTAGATGCAGTGCTGTGCCCATCGTTGAAATATATATGATTCGTCGCTGGAGATTACAACACTGATGCAACATCACGTCATTCCATTCTAGGGAGTTGTCGTGGATCATCTTGACGCCATTTTGCCTCTGTTTGCAAAATTCTGAACTATTAATAACTCTGATCCCATTAACCGTATTAAACCAAAGCCTATGCCGGTTTACTGACGGGAGATATCGAATAAATACGAGCGATATCAATTTCTAAAAACTAAACAAACAGGAAGATTTTGTTGGAAACAAAGATAAGAGTGTTGAACTGGTTTGTAATATAAATCTTTCTATAGGATTTTATCTTTACAAGAGTCAGATTAGAGACAGATTAGCGTGTTGCTGCCATATCTGGACTGAAGTTAATTCTTATTTTCCATCCTTCATAGAAATCAAGATCTTTTACACCGTCTTATAGTGGAAGAATTATTCTCCATTTTGCAGCCTTTTTCCCACAGACAAAGCATCGCAAGCCTGTCGCTAAGATCGCTATTTCCATAGCAAATGTTCAGATGAGCTTCTCTCTTTAATATTCAACAGTTCAGACCTTTACAGCAAACCCACTATCTACTCTATAGCTATTACCATCGCAAATGTTCAGATGAGCTTCAGTCTTTACAGCTAAGACACTCTCTAATCTAACGCTATTTCCATGGCTAATGTTTGAATTCACTCCAGCTTTCACGAGTTCAGACTTCACAGCTAAGCCACATTCTTCTCCAGTGATTCCCAAACTTTTTTTTTTTTTTTTTTTTTTAATTAGGCCGCATTTTCGGACTGACAATTTCCTCGCGCTTTGGAAAATTTTATGTGATAAAAATACATTTAAAAATAAAAAATAAAATCAGAGCGTTAAAGAAAGATAACAAAGGATTCGAAGTCCGAACATTATTATTGATAACTCTCTCCTAAAATTTGCGGATCCTAGTTACTATATTCTTAATAGGCGATATAATGCAAAAATATCACAATGATAAAATGTGTCAATAATTATTTATAACTAATTATACTGGGATATATGCATGCTATTTCAAGTAATCCATAATAATATTTTAAATTTTGAAATCACATTTAATTTTTGGCACATAAATTTTTTGAAGCTGTCATGTTTCCAAATTTTTATTACCTTTCAGTCGTTCCACCTTACTTGATATCCTTTTCCGCTACGCCCACGAGACAGGTAGTATCTACTCTGTCGTTATTTCCTTGGCAAGTATTCAAATGATCTTTCATTTCAGACATTTACCGCTCGGCCATTTATTATTCTATCGATATTCTTATGTCAAATATTCAGATGATCTCCAATCTTTAGGGTTCAAGAGTTCAAGCATTTACAGCTTGGCCATTTACTATTCTATCAATATTTTTATGTCAAATATTCAGATGATCTCCAGTCTTTAGCGTCCATCAGTTCAGACATTTACCGCTAGGCCATTTACTATTCTATCGATATTTTAATGTCAAATGTTCAGATAAGCTACATATATTAGTCCCACCAGTTCAGACCTTTATAGCCAAGCCACTTTCTAATCTATAGTTATTTCCTTGGCAAATGTCCAAATGATCTTCAGTCTTTAGTTTTCACCTGTTCAGACATTCATTGCTAGCACACACTGCGCTTCTTCCACGGTGTTGAATCATCCACATTTCCCCCGTGTTCCAAATAGAGAAATATAGTTTCGTAGAGTTGCTTTTACCTCATGTGCTGCTACTTTGTGAAACAGAGTCCTTTGTGTGTGCTTCTCGGAACACTGCAAGTTAAGATCTCTTCATCTGAAAGGTCAATCGTTACCTATCCTAGTCAACGTCATAATCTCCACTTACCGCCACCCCCCTTTTGTTAATATCACACAACTCATTCATCATTTTAACAGCAAACCTTTGTTTTGAGATGCTCTCGAGTTTACAATTTTTATCACAACGTTTCGGCCGTTGTGCTGTCCGGTCTTCATCAGGTTTATATCGATCTCGATAACCAACAGCGAATTCCAAACCGAACCCTTTATTTATAATATATTACACACACACACACACACACACACACACACACACACACACACACACACACATATATATATATATATATATATATATATATATATATATATATATAAAAGAGAACATTGAAATCAACACTTAGAAACGACAGGCTGTTTCATGCGGCCACAGATCCAAGCAAAAAAAAAATAAGTTAATCATATACTACACTAAATCTAATACATCCAACTCAATTATTCGCAATGATTCTTCCACCCCCACCGTTAGCGATCTGCAAAAAAAAAAAACAACATAGTTTACAAATTCAAGTGCCCTTGGGAGATTGTATCTCCAATGGATTAAATAATATTTATGTTGGTCACACCACAAACTCGCTTTCACGACGCTTGACACTACATTTGAATGAAAACTAACATTTTTATGCATTCAAAACAACATGCCTGGCCGCATACACAATTTCTTAAAATCCTTGTTGAAAACACAACTATACTTAAACATGAAAACAATAAACAAAAACTGAAAATTCTTGAAGCTATATACATAAAACAGTTGAAACCTAATCTGAACAAAATAAACTATGAAATCTCCAACAATATTCTTAAATGTCTATAATTGGTAACAGAAGCCATTGGTTTATACCAACGGCTTCCCATACTTAATACTTCTCGAATTCACTCTCGCGTGGTTATGTGTGACGTCATGAGCTGTGGTGTGATTTTCGCTTCCAGCGTCTTATATGCACGTGTTTATCGTTGCTTGGAAATCATCCATGTAAACAGAAACAGACTATCATCACTGTCTTGTCCGTGTATTGCTTAATATATTATACAGTAATTGTCATCTTTGATAATGGCTTATGTAAGCCGAAAGCTTAGATTGGTTTAAAAAAAAAATATATGTATCAATATTGTGATTTTCTTTCTTCGTTCAATGATAATGTTATTAAGCTTATCAGACGTTATGAAAAGAATTTATATAAAATAAATAGACAACACTTGTCTATATTATTTAATGAAACATGTATGAATGAAAAAATGCTGCCTAAATACACACACACACACACTATATATATATATATATATATATATATATATATATATATATATATATATATATATATATAACCTATAAGGGTAGACTCTTCTCATTCCACTGTCAATGTCTGGAGATAATCTCGTCTAGTTCTTTGAAATGGGAACTTCAAAAAATACCTAATTATTTACATTCGGACCATAGTTCTCGTCTTTGTCTTTGCTATCAAAACGTTTAGGCTGAAACCCTACAGCCTTCATCAGGTGTATATCGACCTCCATAACCTCCAGGGAATTGAACAATTTATATATGGGACAAAGGCCCAGAGAGTAAAACTTTTATCGTGAAAATGTTTGTTATTATTAAAAGGAAAGACCAAAGTGTTTTTTTATTATTTTCTTAATTTTTTAGTCCTTTCTAGCACGTTCCAAATGTTGATTAAAATCTTTTTTACATCAGTAACATTTTATATTAGCGTTTTTCCGTCTTTTTTCAGCTGAAAAGCATTGATTTGGAAATTCTTGCAAAAATCAAATAATTGTCAGATTTTAATGAAACCTTCAAGTCTTATTTAAAAATGAATGAAATTATTTCATAAATCTTGTTTTTAAATATTGATAAATTTTACATATGTTACCCCTACCCCCGCTTAATTAATTTCGAGAAATTAAATTGCAATCTCAAAATTTATCAATTAAAAGCAGAACTCCTTGGAGTATTTAAATCATCAGTTCTGTTTTGTAAAACTAGTTACTGAAAATTTTCCCCAACTCGTAAAATAAAAAGTGAAATAAAACAATGCCATTATTTAATTAGAAAAGCTTTTAATTGCCTCTATAAATAAAATTTATTAAGGATTCTATTGTCTTGAATTTTAACAAGAATTGTTTTCATTTTTTAAATTTTAATGATAACAAAGCCGTAGTGTTTGTGGGTCGGGCAATTTCATACTTCGACTCTAACGAAACGGGTGAGTAATGACTGAGAAGTACTAAATAAAATAAGATAAGACGAGATATGCTTAGACGTGAGCAGTGGAACGAGAACTGTCTATCCCCGTAGATTAAATAAAGTATTCAGCTCGGAATTCCATGAAGACTGCCTAAGATCGACACAACCTAAGCAAAGGCGGAGGACAAAAAGACGGAAAACGTTGTGATAAAAACAACCAAGATGAAGACAATAGACCGAATACAAATAGCGTAAATAAAAAAAATTGTGTATACCAATATGCGAAAAACATTTGTATAATAGGATAGATATTGCATTTGCACTATTAATAATAGCATTATTGACCTCATTCATATTTTCACGTTTCGACCGTTGTGACTTCCGACCATCATAAGGTATATATCGATTATTTTTACTATTTCTCAGTTATTGTTCTTCCGTTTCGATTGTGTCCAAGAACTATACGATCCAAGTATAGAACTCACAATAATTATGGCACCAAATTCTGTAAATTTAGTTTGTAGTACCATTAATTAGATTAAACAAATGGTATGGTTCGCGGTTTTTAGGTTTTTAGAATTTTGTGTGTGTATGGGGGGGAATAATAATGATTTAGTTATACATGTCTTGCTAATTAACCCATAACTGGGGGAAGAGGAGGGGGAATGTATATCTTTTTCAATGGTTTTTGAGCGTATGGTTTTATGAAGCCAACGGGATTTACAACTCGGCTCTCTGATGAACAATTCCAACAGATTATCAATTACACCACCTGCACATCCAAGATTACAGAACCTGATATTCCCGAAACGGTCAGTGAAAAAACTATGATAGATAGATAGATAGATAGATAGATAGATAGATAGGAAGGAACAGACATAGATAGATAGATAGATAGATAGATAGATAGATAGATAGATAGATAGATATGAACAGAATGAGATAGATAGATAGATAGATAGATAGATAGATAGATAGATAGATAGATAGATAGATAGATAGATAGATTTGAACAGAATGAGATAGATACATAGATAGATAGATAATTAACAGAATGTGATAGATAGATTCATAGACAGGGGGTAGATAGAGTGATAGATAATAAACAGACTGTGGTAGATAGATAGATAGATAGATAGATAGATAGATAGATAGATAGATAACGATGGGTGATAGGTAAAGTGATAGATAATAAACAGACTGTCAAAGATAAATAGATAGAGAGAGAGAGAGATACAAGACTGAGAGAGACAGATAGAGACGAGACTGCGATAGAGATAGATAGATAGATAGATAGATAGATAGATAGATAGATAGATAGATAGATAGATAATAAACATACTATGGTAGATAGATAGATAGATAGATAGATAGATAGATAGATAGATAGATAGATAGATAGATAGATAGATAGATAATAACGAGGGGTGATAGGTAAATTGATAGATAATAAACAGACTGTTAAAGATAGATAGAGAGAGAGAGACAGAGACAGGGAGACAGATGCAAGACTGAGATAGATAGATAGATAGATAGATAGATAGATAGATAGATAGATAGATAGATAGATAGATAGATAGATGAATACGCCGTTCTAGAGTAAGGAGTATCGATAGGTAGATAAAAAGGTCGGTCTTGATTGGACGGATGTAGATTTAAATGCGATAAAACAATTAACTGAACTTTATAGATGAATTCGCTAAGTTAGATAACTTGAAGACGGTGCGAGAGAGCGTGTCAAAATAAGGAGCAACCTTGTACGAACCTGTCTTTACGAAATAAGAAAACATTAGAAACTGCTTTCAAACTCTCGACTGAATGACTTTCCAAGAGACGACAAAATTAGGTTCATTTAATTTCACCGTATGAAATATCTGTCGAAGCGACAAACGATTCCTCACGCAAATTTCTGCTCAGTCTCGATATTTCAAAGAAAATAAATAAAAACTGGGACACTCACAGACAAGAATATATATATATATATATATATATATATATATATATATATATATATATATATATATATATATATATATGGAAGAGTTAGCTGTCATCTGACGAGTTTTGAACGCGAGAATATACTTTTTTCTAACATGTCCATTTAATGTTAACGAAATAATATATCATTATCGTTTTCAAATTTCATGGTGATATTTTAAACAATGAAATTCTCACGTCAAAGTATTTATTTAATAAAAACAGAAATGAACAAAACAAATTTCATATCTGTATATTTGCAATTTTTCTGCCGTATATGGTCTGGAGCCCCTTCTGTTTGTCTCAAGGTCCTTGATAAAATCCAAAGACGGATATGCAATGTAATTGGCCCTGATCTGGCATATCGTCTGAAGTCGCTCTCTCACAGAGGTGCCGTCGCCTCCCTCTGTCTTTTTAACAAATACTTTCAAGGTAACTGCTCCGATGAGCTGCTTTCGATGGTTCCCAGACTTTATGAATTTAAGCGTTCAAATAGGCTGGCATCTCGCTCACACCCTTCCACTGTCGAAACTATTAAATGTAGCCGTCTCTTCTACTCCAATAGCTTCATGTCTCGCACTTCTCGCCTGTGGAACTCCCTCCCCTTTTCTTATTCCCCTGATAGTTATAATCTCCAACTATTCAAATGTAATGTCAATCGACGTCTCCAGATGCCCTGATCTATCCCCTAACCTTCTCTTCATCCTTTCCTCTATCACTCCTCTTTGCTCTAGCTCCAACTCTCTGTAACCCCTTGCGTGCTAGTGGCTTCCCGTCTTGCTTGGGGTTGAAACGCTTAAAAAAATACAAAAAAAAAATAAACTGTTTATCATAATACTGTTGTTTAACTACAAATGTCAATAAAACTTGACATTAACGTCACTATTCAAATGATAAAAATGCACCCATTACGATTTTCCCCTTTTCTTTAAAATGAAAAAGCTTCTTTGCAGTCCAATGATCAAAATTTTTATTATGTGCAAACAAATTTTTTGCTATTTTCTTGCAATTAGTGCCAAACAATTATTGTGATAATTTTTTATAACTGCGAAAATATAAGATGTATCACGTTAAGTATTAAATAATTCCATGCACAAGTCCGAGGGTTATTCCACCATTTGAACAATTACCATGAAAGTATTTCTAGAAAAGATACAGGGAGGCAACCTTAGGGCGGTGGGAAATTGACTGAAGCCGAGATGCCAGATCAGGACTGATAATATTGCTGATTATTCTTTGGATTTTATCAAGGTGCTCAAGGTAAATATTATGGGCACCAAATCATATGTGGCAGCAATATTTTAAGCATGGAAGATTCGTATGTTTTTACCCTATTGTATCGGTACATATTTGAGCTTAAGAATTTTAACAAAATGTTGCAATAACAGTCATCAGTATGAAGGCAGTATATTTTTTTTTTAAAGTACTAGCGAAAAGGCTTAAAATTGACAAGCTATTCCTTCTCACTGAAACAGACGTTAACCACACGAGAGCATTGTCGCTTTCTCTATTTTAGCCATCTTTCTTTTTTTGCTCACTGAAAACAATTAGCGTCTCTGATATGCCTTTTCGGTCTTTCCTCATGACCCAAAACGCAATAGATCATTATTTATGAGGTATTGGCAGTACGTAAAGTACATGCTAACGAAATAACTGATTGACAAACGAATGAAGAAATTAGCGAACAACCATAAGTTTATATATATATATATATATATATACATATATATATGAAGAAATATAGTCTTAAGGCGTGATATATTTATGGGATAAAGTGCTCAATATGAGAGATAGAGGGTGTGTAAATATAAAAGTGAACATAGAAGTCAACACTTAGAGACGACAGTCTGTTTCATGCTAGTGGTGGCCTGACGATTGCATCTAGCATGAAACAGACTGTCGCCTCTAAGTGTTGACCTCAGTGTTCACTTTTATATATATATATATATATATATATATATATATATATATATATATATATATTCATGTATGTATGTATGTATGTCTATATAATTATTCTTACCTACAAATACAAGGAAAAAACTTCATAAACAAATTTAAATGTGCAATAATTAGATCATAACCCCAACACACATTAACACACACCATACACACATTATGGCCAAATACACTGGTCGCACCACACGAGCGCGCACATACACACACACGCGCGCGCGCGCACACACACACAAGTACCTATGGAAACGAATATATATACACATACTGGCGAAAACAATTAGACTACACAAAAATAGACTACTCACAAACACACACATAAACCCTACACAACATAGGAAGCGTATATATATATATATATATATATATATATATATATATATACTTGCAAAACACACACGCACACACAATGTTCTTAGTTCTTTCTTTTTTTTCCCTTTTTTTTCCCCCTTGGGTATTGGTTTGTTCATTTACAAGTTAAAACACCCAAGGTTTTTTTGTCGGACGAGTATAGCTGCTTACATTTATATGTTTATTAGTATTATATATATATATATATATATATATATATATATATATATATATGTGTGTGTGTGTGTGTGTGTGTGTGTGTGTATTCTGTCATTAATGCTAACATTAATTTTGACCCCTGACAATCCTTTCTACTTAATTGACTGCCAAACGTCTACGAAAGTATTTGAGCTAACTTACCGAAATACATACGCTAATATTACCTCGGTAATCATTCATTCCTTGCTATGCAAACAAATCTTAACTCACAACGAGTACACACGAAGAAGCCATTTTAAACACTTCTATGAGTCGAGATAATCTGTTCGTTTTTTCCCCTGGTGGAGAACCTTGCAAATTTATATTTCCCATGTGTTTTCTAACAGAACACAGAAGAATATTAAAAGATCATTTTTGGATGATTAATATTATATTCTCTATATCACTTTACATATATACCACCTAAAATCTAGCAATTGCTTACTTCCTCAGCGTGCTTTTAGTCTTTACTCTGCAACGACATATGTAATTATTAGAGAGAATTAATGTTTTGTTGAATGGTTTACTTATGACATCACGGGTTATATAGACAACTATTTTCAAATATTAATCGATACAATCCATTAGCAATTTGTATGGTTTGTCAGAAAGCCGAGAATATGTAGCGATTGGTAGAATAACGTTGCCAGACATATATTTTTATTTTTTTTATATTTTGCCAAAGATAAGATTGCAAAGAAAAAAAAATCTATTGTCAGGTAAAGATATAATTTGTGACCTTTTTCACGTTTCTAAATTTGGGTAAATGTCGTAAGCTTCGGAAAAAAAAAGCTACTCAGAAGGAAAATGTCAAAATAAATAAATAGTCTTTGGGTGGATGAGTCTGAATTTTTACTTCAATATTATAAGTGATCTCTTGGCTATGGTCCATCAACAATATGGCAACGATTAGCTACTGTTATTCTGCCTGAACAATGTCTATATATATTGCGCGCATACACACACACATACACAAACCTGCACGTAAAAGTTGGATAGATACTAAAATAGATAGATAGATATGAATAGAATTAGATAGATAGATTGATAGATAGATATGAAGAGAATGAAATCGATAGATAGATATGAATAGAATGAGATATATAGATAGATAGATATGAACAGACATAGATAGATAGATAGATAGATAGATAGATAGATAGTTAGATAGATATGAACAGACAGCGATAGATAGATAGATAGATAGATAGATAGATAGATAGATAGATTTGAACAGACTGATATAGATAGATATACATATAAAGTTTTGAACAGATTTAGATAGATACATAGATAGATAGATAGATAGATAGATATGAACAGTTTGAGATAGATATATAGAAAAATATGAACAGACAGATAGATAAATACATACATGCATACATAGTTTTGAACTGATTTAGATAGATAGATAGATAGATAGATAGATAGATAGATAGATAGATAGATAGATATGAAAATAATTCGATAGATAGATAGATATGAAAAGAATTAGATAGATAGATAGATAGATAGATAGATAGATAGATAGATAGATAGATAGATAGATATGGTACCCAGAGATGATGGAAAGCGCAAAATCAGTTAAATAAACGTTATAATCTAGAAACAAACGTAAAGAATAGATTCTCTGTCATTCACAAGAGGAAATTGCTGAGCTTGAATTTAAAAACTAAAAATCTAAATGTCCTCCAGCTCATTCCTGACCTTCGGCAACAAACACGGCTTTGTGTCTGAGTGTGTCATCTAAGTAATTTTTTTTTTTTTTTTTATCATTTCACCCCAAGTAAGGCGATAATGCCATTAAGACGCAGCGGGATACTAAGTATGAAATAAAATGAAATGACTTTAGGGATAAGAAAGGACAATAAAAGGACAGTTTACATTGTGAGAAAAGAAACTGTTAAACTATAGATGATACGGTTATATTTAGATAGCTCAACAGTAAAATGGTGAGACCTAATCGCCCATCTAGCATTGCGCTTACATTCATTTGATCGAATTACAAAGAAAAAAATCTCACAATAAAATTTTTATTATCGCTTTGTTTGAGATGAAATGATAAAAAAAAACCCCGAATGTTTTACGAGATTTATAAAAGTATATAGTAATGAGAAACGGTTGTTTTAACATACAATAGTCATTCATTCTGGGAACACTACGATTGAGAATTGAAATATTAATTCCCTTCCCATTCTACTAGTAAGAAGGAAGTTCCATTTGGAGAGTTGTTGCCAAAGAAAAGTTAATATTTAAAAAAATCTGCCGTTATCTTTCCTACATATCCTCATAAACTGCACTAATTGTCTCCTCCTCTTACTCCCAGAGAGAGATTGAACATATTGAGATAGATAGATAGATATATAGATAGATCTGAACAGACTGAGATAGATATATACATACATAGTTTTGTACATATTTAGATAGATAGATAGATAGATAGATAGATAGATAGATATGAACAGAATGAGATAGATAGATATGAACAGAATGAGATAGATAGATAGATAGATAGATAGATAGATATGAACAGAATGAGATAGATAGATAGATAGATAGATAGATAGATATGAACAGAGTGAGATAGATAGATAGATAGATATGAACAGAATGAGATAGATAGATAGGTAGATAGATATGAACAGAGTGAGATAGATAGATAGATAGATAGATAGATAGATAGATAGATATGAACAGAATGAGATAGATAGATATGAACAGAATGAGATAGATAGATAGATAGATAGATAGATAGATAGATAGATAACCTTCTCACCTTAGTTGCTTTTATGTATTAGAAGAAAAAACTTAGTTATAATATAACTTGTGAATAAAGGATCAGTGAAAATGTTGACGTAATCTACTTTTTAAACATGTGTTAATATTTGGTCATATCGCTATAAATATGTTTTCATTATATTTTCTCTTTAAAGGGTTTTGTTCCTTTTTAATAAGATTGGCATTGGTGGAATTAAAATTATGCCACAGGGTCTCTGCGGTGTAAGACGAGAGAGTTTAAATGTTTATCTAATCGCAAGTCTCTTTTGTATTTATGGATGCAGGATTTAGATCGCGTGATGTCTCCCCAATCTACTTGTTATTGCACTGTAGACATCTGATTTGATAATCTCCGACATCTGAATCGGTGTTAGTTTTATTTTTTCCTCCTGATTATATCTCCGATAGTCTTGGAGGTGGTGATAACGATCCTCGTGTTAGAGATGGCTAATCCATTTGCGAGTTTAGTTGAAGAGTTGGAGGGCAGAATTATGAATTTTGTTTAATTTTTCTTGGCAGTATTTATTTTGTTTGTTTGTTGTTATGGATTTTGTGAACACGTTTATTTTTTGCGTTTAAGATGAAATGATGTGGGTAGTGTATACTTTTGTATATGTTCTCAGGATAATTCTCTTCTTCACTAATCTATACAGGACTACGTATCCTAAGGGCTCTAAGGTAAAATCCTATAATTATTCCCGATTTTATTCTCAGGTTGTGGTTGGAATAGAAATTGATGAGGTCATTTTTGTTAGAGGGTTTTCGGTAAATGTAAAAATCTAATTCATTATAGTTACGTATTAATATGATATCGAGGAAAGATAGAAAATTATTTGTTTCAAATTCGTGTGTGAATTCGATGGTTCGTTCAACATCATTGAGTTAAGCTATTATGTTTAAAAAGTTAGTATCTGGAGTATAAAATAAGATGACGTCATCAATGGATTTTAGTTTAGATTCCTAGCCATACTTGATCTATTTTTGATCTTCTACTCATATCTATATTTCTGTATATCTATCTATCTGTCTATCTATCTATCTACCGCTGCCTGTTCATATCTATGTACATAACTATCGATTTATCTGTCTATCACAATCTACTCATATCTATATATTTTTCACAGTCTGTTCCTATCTGAGTGTGCACAAACCTGTATATCTATCTATCTGTAAGTTTATCTATCTATCTATCTATCTATCTATCTATCATATCTATCTATCTATCGCTGCCTGTTCATATCTAAATCTGTACATAACTATCGATCTACCTATCTCAGTCTGCTCATCTCTCTCTCTCTCTCTCTCTATATATATATATATATATATATATATATATATATATATATATATGTTGTGACCAAGTAAGTGGTTAAATAAATAACAAAAAAGTGTTGCAGATATATCATATACTAACAGTAGGTACAACAGAAGATTATTACAGGTCTAGTGAGTGTGTGTTGGTTGACCCAGCGTTCAATCTATTCGACTGTTCCTACAAGGCCTTCTCTCCTACTAATCTTAAAGTAGGCGGAAGAGTCCAACATAGACTCTTTAGAGGGAGCGCACCACAACAATATATATATATATATATATATATAAATACTATTTATATAATTCGTACTAGTGTCCTCATCTTTGTCGATATATTTATTACAAGGTTTCAGCCATTTTACGCTCCGGCCTTCTCCAGGTGGTTGGAATGTTGAACTGAACCCTTTATTTCGCTCACTGGGGTAGACTGTTCTAGTTTCACGTGCCACGTCTCATGGACATTAGTTATCAGTTATCTCCCCTATCCAAGTTCTCCACCGCCATAACCAGGTATTGAACTCACACTCTTTGGGTTCTGTCACTGGATCTAACTAACGCCTTTATCCACGGTGCCATGTGTGAGTTCAATATCTGGTTAAGGCAGTGGCGAACTTGGAGAAGGGAATTAAAATGAGATAACTAGAACAGAACTAGAACAGTCCACCCCAGTTAGCGAAATAAAGGGTTCAGTTCGACATTCCAACCACCTGAAGAAGGCCAGAGCGTACAACAGCCGAAACGCTGTAATAAATATGACGACAAAGTCGAGGAAAATAGTCCGAATAATGTAAATAGTGTACATAATACATCATCTCAGAAATATATATATATACACATATATATATATATATATATATATATATATATATATATATATATATATATATCTTAGTCTAATATCTATCTATGCGTCTTCTGTTTTTTTGTTTACATTCTATATATGATTTTCACGTATGAATATCTTTCTATCTATCTCAGTCCTTTTCACATCTATCTATCTATCTATCTATCTATCTATCTATCTATCTATCTATCTATCTATCTATCTATCTCAGTCTGTTCATTATCTATCTATCTATCTATCTATCTATCTATCTATCTATCTATCTATCTATCTATCTATCTATCTCAGTCTGTTCATTATCTATCTATCTATCTATCTATCTATCTATCTATCTATTTAGGTAGCCAGCCAGCTAGCTAGCTATCTTAATCTGATCATTATCTATCTATCTATCTATCGAAATGGAAGCGATAAATTAAACATTTCTCTTATCAAAGATGACAACTGTCATTATCAATGATTTTCTTCTTTATCTTATTAGGATTTTTTGTTTGTTATTCTTTTTATTCTTCAAATATATTAAAATTGTTCACTACCAGCCACAAAATAGGAAATTACGATGCTATGGAAAGTGGATTGACATCTGTACGCTCATTTACAATAACAGATTAAAATATTGCTTCCATTTTATTCGTTACAAATGCAGGACAATAATTCAAATTACATTACATTGAAAATTCGTCCTTCATTTTGCGATTCAAAATGAAAAAGAAAAAATAGGCAAAGAATTCCAATGAAAAGGAATGACTATGTTTACAATATGAAGAGAGATTGTTCTTTGAACAACGTACTTTTTTATCAGAGCAAAATGTATTTGTTTGCAATTCACCGATTCAATCAAAACACATTCGAACGTTTCTTTTTGTTTCTTCTTCTAATCAACTATCAACTGGGGATGTTATAGCAATTAATTTTACGTAGCCAATTGTTATAAACCACGATACTGATGTTTGAAATCTTGATGTGGTTTGGGGTTATATAACTTACAAAAAACATAAGTGAATCAGGATAAAATACATACATATCAAACGCACACACACACACAAACACACATATATATATATATGCATGTATGCATATATATATATATATATATATATATATATATATATATATATATATATATATATATATATATATATATATATATATATATAGATAGATAGATAGATAGATAGATAGATAGATAGATAGATAAATAAACCTAGTGAGCCAGAAAAACCTACCCAGGTTTCACCTAAACGGATCGTCAGGGAAACCCGGCTCTTTTGAGCTCTTTTGTTAGTTAGTTGTTTACTCGTGTCGGGGTTTTTTCTTTGGGCTTCATACCTGTATCTGTGCGATTTTTTCGACAGATTTTCATATTTCTAGCTCTTTCTTTTTCAAAACATTTTTTCCCCTCGAGGTTGATTTGATTATTGGCAAATCAAAAATTCGAGGGTTTTTTCGAAACGAGTATAGTTACCTATATTTGTATATATATATATATATATATATATATATATATATATATATATATATAGTGGTATTCTTAGAAAAACCTTATGTATTTCGGGCTTGTATTTGAACAAACCAGTACCTAAAAAAAAATGAGGAATAAAAAAAAGAAAGAAATAAGACCATGAAATTGAGGCGAAAACAATCGTCCAGAATTCAAGCTCAGAGTCCAAGGAAAAAAACCTCTAGTTGTACCTTGACCATCCGTAGGTTTACCTGACTCTTTAGGTATATATATATATATATATATTGATATGTGTGTGTGTGTGTGTGTGTGTGTGTGTGCCTAAGTCTCGGTGGTTGATCAAACGGGTATATGTAAGTGTCTGTGTGTATGTTCATTGGTAGTAATTAGTACATAAAATATATCTGTATATGTACGTATATATATGTATGTAGGTAAATGAAAATAAATATATGTATAAACGTTCGTGCGTGTTCCTGTATGTATGTATGAAGATATGCCCATATGAACAAAGTCAGTTTTAAAATGTTCTTGATTATACACTAACGTAAAGAAAATGAGTTTGTATATTTTCATATGCTTCGTCCAAACATTCGGAAATGACTCCAATCAAGGAGAGAAAGCCACTAAGCCGAAAGATTTACTGAGAGAGTGAGAGAATGTGAGAAAAAAAGAAAGCATTATTATGAAGTCTAGATACAAAAAAGGAGAGCTCATCAGGACAATTATCATGAAAATGTTTACAGAAAAGGTATAGGGCAGGTACGTTACACCGGTAGAAGAGAGACTGAAGAGGAGAAGCCATGTCAGGGCCAATAATATTGCAGATTTTTCGTTATATTTTATCTTTAAATACATAGCAGAAAAATCAGACTGTCGGTTCAGTTGTATAGATATGAGTTTGTAACCTTGGGATTTTACGCTTTTGCGATCATCAGACAAACAGGTTAAGTTTTTTTAAAAAATCGATTCTATTTATGCTTGTTTGACTAAGTTTCGTGGTGGGAGAGTGATTTACTTCTGAGTTGTTTTGGGATGACATTCTGATACATAGACACACATACATACGTACATACATATGTATTATATATATATATATATATATATATATATATATATATATATATATATATATTATCTCAACATAACTATATATATATAATGTTATTTCAACATAACTATATATATATATATATATATATATATATATATATATATATATTATCTCAACATTTCTAGCAATAATCTTTTATATCAAATGTTAATAGTTTCCCTCGCACTCTAATATATACAGTTAGATATTTATCTATATAAGCTCTATTTTAATCCGTTCATATCTATCTATCTATCTATCTATATATATATATATATATATATATATATAGGTAGGTAGGTAGCTATGAAGATTCTGTCATTGTCTATTGATCAATCTTTCAACATTTATCTACTTTTCTGTCATATGGCAAATATATATCGAAATATAAAAGAGACAAATAAAAGGCATATATATATATATATATATATATATATATATATATATATATATATATATATATATATATATATATATATATATATATATATATATATATATTTATATCATATTTCGTATATATTTGCCATCTTCATATCTATCTAACTTTCTGGCAAAATTGATGTTTCATATTTTACTGAATTATACATACAGAAATGAATACACACACATATATATATATATAATATATATATATATATATATATATATATATATATATATATATATATATATATATATATGAAGAAATATAGTATTATGGTGTGGTATATTTATGGGATAAAGTGCTCAATATCAGAGATAGGGTATGTTTACATATATATATATATATATATATATATATATATATATATATATATATATATATATATATATATATATATATATATATATATATATATATATATATATTGAATTCATCAGATTGCATGTAAGCCTGAACCAGACTGTCGTCGCAAATTTTCATACGCTTTATCTCTGATATTGAGCACTTTAACCCATAACATAACTTATGACTATATTTTTATATATATATATATATATATATATATATATATATATATATATATATATATAGAGAGAGAGAGAGAGAGAGAGAGAGAGAGAGAGATACATAGATAGATAGATATGTAATAATAGCGTCATCTATACACACGTATCTTAAAATTATTTCACATAGATCTCACTCGAGCTTTAAGTTCTTAACAAATTTTGTTCTGTGTGTGTGTGTGTGGGTTGGTGTGCGTGCGCGCGAGTATTGTTATTACAATCATTCTATTGTGTTTTTTTATATTCTTCCAAATTAATTTATGTCCAGTGTAGATCAATTCGGGTAACTGATATTTTATTGATGGCATTTAGGTAAATACACACTCAGAGTAATTCATGCTTCCTTGTATATATATTTTATTCTGTGTGAGTAAGTTTATATATATATATATATATATATATATATATATATATATATATATATATATATATATATATATAAGTATGCATTGAGGTATGTATGTACATATGATCTTAAATATCTATACATACATATATATATATACATACATGCATATTCATCACTCCACGCCCAGCCTACCAATGCGTAATCGCACACACGAGTACATGGAGCATATATAACAAGCCTGGGGGTGAACATGTCAAGATTTAATTTATTTCGTTGGCAACACTCAGAAAATGTGTTCATTGCATGCCGCGATTATCACTCGAAGCGAAGCCCGCCAATGCCGCTTGCAAAAGTATCTTCGTGGATATTTTTTCTAAAATTCGATAAAAACAGTTTTACTCCAAGAAATTCTGTCAGAAAAATTTGTTCGACTTTTTTTATGACCTTTATTTTTTTTTTTTTTTTTTTTTTTTAATTCAAGCAACCAGATATTTTTTTGCAAAAATAATTCTTATATATATATTGTTGCCATTATATTAGGGTATATTTATATGGCTTGTTAGTTTTGTTTTTCTGTCTTAAATTCATTCATATATATACACATACACACATGCACACATATATATATATATATATATATATATATATATATATATATATATATATATATATATATATATATATATATATCAAAATACATAGAGAGAGCGAGAGAGTGAAAAGTGCGTTTGCCAGAGAGGAAGTGAGAAATAAAGATTGAAATAGAGGAATTGGTTGAGATAGATGGATAGATAGATAGATGAGAGACTAAAAAAGATATATAGAGGTATTGAGATAGATAGATAGATAGATAGATAGATAGATAGATAGATAGATAGATAGGAGAAACTATAACAGATAGAGAGAGAAGGTACTGAGATAAATAGATAGATAGAGAGTAAGAGATAGACTGAGCCAGATTGAGAAGAGACTGTAACAGATAGATAGATAGATAGATAGATAGATAGATAGATAGATAGATAGATAGATAGATAGATAAGTTTGTTCAGTAAACAATTTGTAGATTTTTCGAAAGAATAAAAATAATGTCAGTAAAGCTAACTTTTTGTAAAAAAAATATCTTTATTAGCAAAGACCAAAGCTAAACATATGCCTATCTTTTATTTGTTGTGACAAAATTTTCCATTCTGGATGCTTATATATATATATATATATATATATATATATATATATATATATATATATATATATATATATATATATATATATGCCTCAGGAGGAATTAAACAGTCGAAGCATATATTGAAGCAGGGGAAGCAGGAGAAAGCGGCAAGTCAAGGGTTTAACGAGTTTGTATGAATTGATGGCAGATAACGTACAATGACTATTGGTCAATGTTATATAATTACTTCAAGTACAAACACAGGCAGTTGTGCAGAGCCATAACCATGAACACCCTGAAAGGACTCTTATCAGATAAACATATTTCGGGCACTTCGTTTTGGACAATACCTTTATTTTATCTACTTTGAATAAAAAAAAAAACTTGTTCGAATCAGTCTTTTCGTTCTTGGGAATTAAGCCATACGTGAGAACTCTCTTTTCTCACTGTAAATATATTAATTTTAATCATAAATAATTAACGTCTTCGGCTACCATTTACGCTAATGGGTAATTTCTAATTCAATGCGGCAGTTAAGAATACATTTGGAGCAGTATATATATATATATATATATATATATATATATATATATATATATTATATACATGCATACATACATACATATATATATACATGCATACATATATATATATATATATATATATATATATATATATATATATATACATACATACATACATGCATACATACATACATATATATATATATATATATGTGTGTGTGTGTGTGTGTGTTTATTTCAGTTGACCTCTCTGGGGAGGAAGTGTGGGTTTGTAAACAGTGACTCTTACGGCTAATAATGCAAGACTTTTCGATAAATAATTAGATTTTTCTCAGTCACTGTGTGTTTATCTGAAAATAAATACGCTTAAATTCACGTTCATCTCTGCCGGGCGCCACCGGCTTAGTGGTAGAATCGTCGACTGATGCCAATTCAGACGAGTTTCGATCCTAGTTAGAAGCAACCGGACGTCTAGTCACACTGATGAGCTATGATGCAGCGAAACAGTCTGCCGTATTTTGCTTTGACGTGTCATGGAAGAGAACAACGTTTTCCCTTTAATATGCGCAAGAAGTAATATATATATATATGTGTGTGTGTGTGTGTGTGTGTATTACTTCCTGCACATATTAAAGGAAAAACGTTCTCCTCTTCCATGACAATTCATAGCGAAATAAGGAGAACAAAAGAAAAAGTGCGTCTGTTTTAGTCTGTTCCATTCCACCCACAAAATTCCCCTCAACATGTACCAAACAATTATTACCTTTTCCTATCATTGCAAAACTTTCTTTAATGAAAACCATAATCAGAACCTATGGAATTATACTCAAAAATTATCGAAGAGCTGCTTGATGAGCGGCATCACTTTATTGAAAATTATGGTAAATATATAATTAACTTATATAATATATTGTATATAATATATATAATACGATATATATAATATAAAATAATATATATATAATAACATAGATATAATATATAGTACATAATATATATAATATATTATAATATATATGATATATTGTACATAATATATATTATAATATATATAATACATAATAATATATATAAATGTATAATAATATATATAATATATATTACATAATATAAATAATTTATAATATATTATATATAGTACATATATATATAATATAATATATATAAAATGTAAATATATATATATATAATATTTAGTTCATTATATAAATAATTAACTTATAATATATAATATTAGTACTTTATATGAATAATTAACTTATAATATATAATATATAGTACCTAATATATATAATTAACTTATAATATATAATATGTAGTATATAATATACATAATATATATGATATATAATAAGATATATAATATTTAATACATAATATATATAATTAGGGTTTGTCTGACGATCGCTAAAGCGTGAAACCCAGGGTCACAAACTCACATCAATCCAACCAAATATGTTAGCTCTATCTCTGATATTGAGCGCTTTCTAATAAGTACCGCGCATATAATATATAAATAATTATATATATATATATATATATATTGATATTGATATTTATATACACACACTTTTCACATTTATAATTAGTACATATGTAATTGAAACCTATAATTGAAATATATAATTAAATAAAATATAAATTTACTTTATATTTTAAACAATGGATTTGATTAAAAAATTATTTATTACTGAACCTAATGATCAAGTTCTTTGAATGAAAATATGTCAATGGCGGTATATTTCGTATTCTCCACCTGCTTACATTCTACATTTTTGGTAGAGCATCCACTTTTCAGCACACGTCACGAAACGGATGATTTTAATTGCAAATGGAAATACCGCTCGTCTTATTTTGTTTTCTTTCTACTTTATTTACTTATTTTTTGGGTGCTTGGGGTATGGGGGGGGAATATATATATTTTGCGAGGGTGTTTTTGTTTTAAGTTTAACTTCTTTGAAATCCGGCATGAAAGCCTTATCTCTGCGATGTAAACACGAGCGATGGAAGATGAATGCAAGTTGGAGAAAATAATTGTTAATTCTTCATTTATATAAGGTATTTGTAGATTTTAAACGCCACACACAGCGAATGACCTTCTGTTGTTCATCCAAGAACAGACCGAATCTAGGCTATTGGAGGCAGGCTAAGAGAGTTTACCTGTAACATTAAGGGTAGCCAAATGTACCGTGAGAATGTCGGCCTATCAGGTAGGTTACGGTCATGGAAAAATGCATTCATTTTACCCTATTCAAAATATTACCTGTATATAATGCAAATCCCTTTTTTGCGTAAAAATTATTCATAGAAATTTGCATTTTACTCGAGCTTTTTATTTTTTCATCTGGTGATTTGGGGGTCAAATTTTATCGCCATTGTATATCATTAATTTGATACAACTTCTGGTCCAATCTTTGCTGAATAGTTTATGCTTTATTTCCACATAATATGCAAACATTAACTATTCAATCTTTATTTTACAGCTGTATTTCACAGCTTGTAATTACAGCCACTTAACGCTACCAGTGGAAAAAAACGACTGAATGCAAGGGCAACGGCAAAAGAAATTAATGATGTGGAAGTCCCAAGAAAGGTGAAAACAGCCTCAAAGACAAACCAAGATCAGCGAGACCTTCTGTTATGGAAGCGTTGCTTGAACAAAATTCAAGCTCAAACCTATTTTGGCAGAACTTGGCCCTTCCGAAATTACTATCAGTTGCCTCCTCCATAAACTTTTCATTTTGAAAGAGTCTATCAAGAAGTTACTCATGAACTAACTTTTGACCAGGTGCAATGAGGTATGAATATTTGCAAGCAGTTGCTGGCAAATCTACAAGAGCGTCTAATTTTAACTTCGAAGAAAAAAAATGAATCTATTTTCGTGTTCCTAAGAGGAATCAATGGCTTCTTTTCGTCCAGGCTTCAAAGACTGTTGTCAAACATGGGTGGTTTGAACAGAAAATGTGCGTTTGGTGAGATTTCGAGGGCGTGTTGCACTTCGAGCTTGCCCCAGATGCCCATTGCTGTGAAAGCTTTTATGATCAACACCGGCAACGAGTAAATGATGCTTTGAAAGCCAGCATTTGTCAATTGAAGACAACCAGAAAAATCCTCCAGCAGACATTGCAAATGTGATCAAGCACACACTTGAGGAACTTGAGAGGCTGGAAATGCTGCCTCAACTTTCCTAAATGTATCATTTTTTAGCGCTGATGGAGGTTCAACAACGTGGATGTGTTTGAAAACGTGCGTAGGGAGCTTTTTTCCCTCCAAACAAGCCAAATATTATAAGCGTGGGATTGAGCTTCTGATACAAATCTAGCAACAGACCACACAATAGGATGAGAGATGATGAATAAATATTTTCATAAGCAATTTGTTTGAACTATTAACTAAATTTAAAATACGAAAAAACATTTGACTCAACCTGCAATTAATTTGAACTATAAATAACTTTCATATGCAATTTATTTGAACTATAAATAACTTTTATATGCAATTTGTTTGAACTATAAATAACTTTCATATGCAATTTATTTGAACTATAAATAACCTTTATATGCAATTTGTTTGAACTATAAATAACTTTCATATGCAATTTAGTTGAACTATAAATAACTTTCATATGCAATTTGTTTGAACTATAAATAACTTTCATATGCAATTTGTTTGAACTATAAATAAATTTCATATGCAATTTATTTGAACTATTAATAATTTTCATATGCAATTTATTTGAACTATAAATAACTTTCATTTGCAATTTGTTTGAACTATAAATAACTTTCATATGCAATTTATTTGAACTATTAACTGAAGCTTGAAATATGAAAGCACATTTAACTCAACCTAGAAAGTACCATGTGTCTTCAGGGAGTGGGCGATCAAAGCTCTCCACAACTTCCAATCCTAAGCAATTGTCATCACTTTGCATTCCATCGAGTATATGTCAGTGAGTATATGAGGCTTTGAAAGCCTGTAAACTGGCCTTGATAAATCTAAGGTGTGCACTCTTGCAACATGACAATGCCTCAGCACACACTGCCAATGTAGCCAAATGCAAACATGAGGGACTAGAAGTGCTGTCTCAATCTGCCTACATTCCAGGCCTTGCACCATCAGATCATCACGTTTTCTTAGACAGAAGTTCAACAATGTGGTGAGGTTGAAACGTGTGTTGGGAGGCTTTTGACCCTAAACCTGCCAAATGTTGGAAGTGCGGAATTGAGTTTCTTATCCAAAGCTAGCTTGAAATACGAAAACACTTTTAACTCAACCTAGAAAGTGTCATCTGCCTTCAAGAGTGGGCGATCATAGTTCTCCACAACTTCCAATCCTATATGGCCGTAAAGCAATTTTCATCCCTTTGCATTCCATCGAAACTATGATCTATCATATATTTACACAATTTCGTTAAGTAAATTATTCGCCCTTACCTTCCGTCATTCTTGCTTTAATATCGTTTAAAGTTAAGCAACGTCGAGCCTGGTCAGTAGCTAGATGGGTATTGCTTCTGGCTTTAAATAACCTGTAAATGTTTGATAAGCCGTACAAAACGAATCAAACAACGAATCTTGCTTTAATATGTCTTCTAAAGGTCAGATTTACCAAGCTCTCTTTCTTTATTAGCTATCCCAGAAAATTCAACTGATTCTCTCTGATAAGAGTCCTTTTCTTTTCCATTTTCTTTAAAACTTCCTAGTTGGTTAAATGTTCATGCCATAGTATTCGCAGCATCCTTTTGCTGAATTGCATCTGTTGCTTACAGCTGTGAAGATATCGGCCAATATTCACTGGCATATACGAAGATTGATATAATATAGCAGTTAAGCACGCTTATTTTTTTTTTATTTTTGCCTTGTTCGTTACGAAATATTCCGTTTTTACTTATTTTACTTGTGGAAATCTTTCGTTATTTAATGGGCATTCAGTTATCTGTCTCACATTTTTCATCCTCTGTTAAAATAATTGACGGACAGTTAAATCTCTTTATTCGCTTGATTTTGAAGTCCCTTAAATTGTATCTCACATCACGGGCTGTTATTCTTGCTAACGACCATGTCTTCTTACAAGTTATGGTTAGTTCTTTCTTCTCGTTTTCTTTTACTATCTTGTCTCGGAGTTCCTGTATTTCGTCTAAGCTTGAATAATTGGCTAAAAATATATTTTCGTATAATCACTGACAATGCCAAATATGAACGAGTTAAGTTGCAGAAAAGTGAGGTCGATTACCAACCCGTATCCAGTGTCTAGTAAAATGTCCCGCAGATAATACGTCTCTCTCTTAAAATACTTCTTTTTATTTTCATGTAAACGACTATGGTTGACCACAGTTTTTCAAAACATCTCATTGACATGATTTTTGGTTTGGTTTGGTTTGGTTTGTTTTACGGCATATCAACCACAATGGGTTATTTAATGCCGACAATTATTATTGCTGGTAATATTTTTTCTTCAAAAATGTGTCGCTGGTAATATTTTTTTCTGAAATGTCTAGGTGATATTTCTGTAATGTTTTTTTTTCTAAAGTGTTTGGTTTGTTTTGTTTTACGGCATATCAACCTCAATGGGTTATATAATTGCCAATAAGATTGTTACTGCTGGTAAAATTTTTGAAAAATGTATTGCTGGTATTATTTTTGGTTTGTTTGTGTTACTGGATATCAGCCTCAATGGGTTATTTACTTGATGCCAACAAGATTTTTTATTTCCAGTAATATATTTTTTTTTTTTCAAAAATTGCTGGTAAAAATGTATTGCTGGTAATAATTGTTATTCAAAAATTTATTGCTGGTAATATATTTTTACAAAAATGTATTGATGGTATAAAAACCTATTTTTAAAATTTAATAGTGTTTTGCCCCCAGTTTGGTGGGACCTTAACAGTTGCTACCACCACGGGTCAGGAAGGACCTAAGAGCACCAGCAATTAGGAGGTGGTTCCATGCTCCTCAAAACATTCTGATCAAAGGTCTTCTTTTTCTTCTTGCTGTTGTTGTTGCTGCTGCTGCTTCTCAATCCTTGGAGTACGGCATATATTCATTTAAGCCTGGCTTAGGTGTGACACAAGGCCGAAAGATAGTGAATTCCTTTTCCCATTAGCTTCTCTGAGTTTTAGAATATATATCTGCGCTTCTCTTGGTTGCCACTCAAGGCAAAAGCGTCCAATCTGCTATTCTATTTAACTCGTACGAATGTTGTAGCCATTTATAGCTTTGTTGGGTGCTCTATATTCAAGGGCGTGTATCACACTAAGCATTAGTTAAGAACTGGGTGATCTTCATGACTTTAAGAAATTTTTTAAAAAGTTCCGAAGAAATAAAATTTAAGGCAAGTAAGAACCGTTTTATTCTGGAGTACACTTTTATGTTATGCAGTCTGGCGTTGCTATCGTGTTAATGTTGAAATCCTTTCAGACTTGATGAGCCACCGAAAAATTCTGTGCTTTGATATTCGTCTCATGACATCCGCCACTCGACGCATGCGCGGTTTTTGCACACGCCGACTCGGACATGATTACACGAGTGTGATGTCACTGTAAGTTTGAATAAAATAAAAGCACGAAAGCTGATGGCTGCTGTCAGTGGACAAGGCTCTCCCATCAAATGATTGGCACATGTGAGGATGAAAAATCAGAAACAGGACATGGTGTGAACCTCAAACCGATGTTCGCCGTCATAAATGTTTATTTTCTAGAATAAAGTCGAGGTTTGAGTGACGAGCTGATCTCGTCTTTGGAGGTTGGTCAGGACTTCAAGATGATGACAGTTATCCTGTAAGCTTTTCATTGGATATTTTCTTTTTCATTTAACTTTATTTGAAATGATTTTCTTTTCTTTGTCCATGTCTTATCTATTTCTTGTAGCTTACTTTTTTTTTATTATTATTTGTGTTCATCAAAACATTTCTTTATACAATCATTCTTTCTATCAGGCAACATTTTTTCCCTTTGCTGTTTTAATCACAAAATTTCGGCCACTGTACCCCACGACATATACCTTGTGTAAATATCTCAGACAAGATAATGTATATATTAAACATTGAATCGTTTGAACCAGTTTCTCAGTTTTGTTGTACTGACCGCAGTGTTTCAGTTACTATACCTAACAGATTTCTTTTCACATAAACTTTTGAGATGACCTTTTATACATTCATTCTGTTGGATTGGTTTCTTCATCTCTGTTAGTTTTATCAGGCTCTTTTGTAAGAATTATTCCACACATCGTGTCGGATTCTCAAACAATATAACCAATTTACGTCTATTTTTCACACTCTTCATTTTACTTCGACAAAATAATGTCCTTCGTTTCTTTTTAAATTTGCCTTTCGTTATCCGTTCTTTTTTATTTTGTTATTATTTCTTTCATTCTTTCTTTCTTTCTTTCTTTTTCAGTTTCCTCTTTTTTCTTTCTTTCTTTCTTTCTTTTTCAGTTTTCTCTTTTTTCTTTCTTTCTTTCTTTCAATTTCCTCAATCTTTCTTTCATTCTTTCTTTTTCAGTTTCCTCTTTTTTCTTTTTTCTTTCTTTCTTTCAGTTTCCTCTTTCTTTCTTTCTTTCTTTCTTTCTTTCTTTCTTTCTTCTTTCAGCTTCCACTTTCTTTCTTTCAGTTTCCTCTTTTTTCTTACTTTTAGTTTCCTCTTTCTTTCTCTCTTTCATTATGTTTCCTCTTTCTTTCTTTCTTTCTTTCTTTCAGATTCCTTTTTCTTTCGTTCTTTCTTTCAATTTCCTCTTTCTTTCTCTCTTTCATTCGGTTTTCTCTCTCTTTCTTTCTTTCCTTCAGTTTCCTCTTTCTTTCAAATTCCTTTTTTCTTTCGTTCTTTCTTTCTTTCTTTTAGTTTCCTTTTTCTTTCTTTCTTTCTTTCAAATTCCCCTTTCTTTCTCTCTTTCCTTCAGTTTCTTCTTTCGTTCTCTCTTTCTTTCTTTATTTCTTTCAGTTTCCTGTTTCCTTCTTTCTTTCTTTCAATTTCCTCTTTCTTTCTTTCTTTTTACTCTTTTCATTTACATTTTATCCAGTTTCCCATCCTTAATTTTCTTTCCTTCTCTTTGTTTTTCTTTCTTTCTTTCTTTCTTTCTTTCTTTCTTTTCATTCTTTTTATTTATATTTTCTCCAGTTTTCCATCCTTAATTTTCTTTCATTCAGTTTCCTCTTTCTTTTAGTTTCCTCTTTCTTCATTTATTCATTCATTCTTTCTTTCTTTCTTTCTTATAAGACATTTTCATTGCTTACTCTTGCATTTAGTTTCCAACTTAGTTAGTCCATTATCATTCCCTTGTTTTTTCACCAATGTGTTTTGCAACCTTCCTCAATGATTTATTTTATTCACTTAATAATCCGTTCCCCTTTTCTAGATTAATACATATTAGAGCGACAAATTTCGTGCAGGCAGATACAGAAGTGAAACAGCCACACGTCAGGTATTTGATGGCATTTGGTTTGACTCCAATAAAATTGTTTAAAAAATACCTTCGGGTTTTAGATGCAAGAATTAGCAGACAGACTTCTTTTGTAAATGTCGGCATTATTTTTATACTGTAAGGCAAAATTTTTTAAGTATTATTTGTTCAAAAATAGTGATATATTTCTCTCTCTCCATCTCTCTCTTTCTATCCTACACACTCTCTGTCTCTTTTTATCTCACACTCTCTCTCCTCTATATCTCTCTTTCCATACCACATTCTCTTTCTCTCTCTTTCTTTCTATACCACTCTCTTTCCCTCTCTCTTTTTACCATACCCTCTCTCTCTATCCCTCTCTCTTTCTTTCTATCCCACCCTCTCTTTCTATCCCTCCCGTCTATCTCTTTCTGTCCCACAAATTCTCGCTCTCTCCTTTTTTCTATCTGACCCTTTGTCTTCCTCTTTCTCTCTCCCACTTTCTCTCCTCTCTCTTTCTATACCACCCTCTGTTTCTCTCCCCGCTCTCTCTCTTTGTATACCAGCCTCTCTCTCTTCATCTCTCTTTCTATCCCACCATCTCTCTCTTTCTATGCCAACCTACTCTCTCTCTCTTTCTTTCTATCTCTCTATCTCTCATTGTCCCTGACTTTTCCTTTAGGCTGGTGGTGTAGCAATTATCGCCGCTGAAAAGTGCTGGGTTTACATTCTGACCGAGTCTGTTTTGTTCATTCACGCTCTGTGAAAACTCTTTGGATAGAATAGCAAGCTGTGTTGCCTTGCGTGTCGACCAGTCTAAAAGAAAATATATGAATTCAAACCCCTTTTAAGTAATTAGGCAAACTAACTTCTTTAAACTTTGTAAAGCAAAGAGTTTAGAACAAGGAATCTGAATTCAAAATCTGAGTGTATATTTTTTTTAGTTTTTTAGGATAAATTCATTTTTCCTTCTTTACACTTTTTTCTTTCTTTCATTTGTTTTTTTTTTTTAATCTTCTTTCGTTATTTCTTTATTCTTTCTATCGTTTTATTGTCTTCTTAAATATTATCCTTCAACTTTCTTTTTCTTTCGTTCTTTTTCTTCTTTCTTTCTTTTTCTTCTTTCGTTATTTCTTTTGCTTTTGTTTCTTTCAGTTTTTTTTATTTTATTCTTTTTCTTTTCTATTTATTTGTTTTATTTTTTTTCTTTCCGCCATACATTTTCTTCTTGACTTTTTCTACAATCTCTTGCATTTTTCTTTCTTATTGTTTTCTTACATTTTGTTTCCATCCTTCATTCCTCGGCCACAATTTCTTTCCATTATCCGCTTCTGTACTTTTTATTTTGTTTTCACTTCTTTCTTTTTTTTTATTTCCTTCTATTCGGTATTTCTTCGGATTTATCTGTTATTCCTTTTGAAAAAGATATTTTCCTTATTCTGTTTTTATTTAATCTTTTTTATTTTTCCTTTTCTATTCCTTTTTATTTATTATTTTATTTCGTTTCTTTTAAATAGCTATGCTTTTTCAATTTTTTTTTCATATTACTTTCATACATTGTGCTTTTTCACATTGTTTATCCATTTTGTTTTACCTGACGTTTAGTTATTTTCGAAAAAATACTTCTTCCCAAATGATTTCTTCTTTCTTTCATATTTTGACTGTGTTTATTCTTTCATTTTTACTTTGTTATTTTTACTTTCTCTCTTTCCTTCTTTCTTTTTTCTTTCAGTTTCCCTTTTCTTTCTTTCTTTCATTCTTACAGTTTCCTCTTTCTTTCATCTTTCAGCTTCATCTATCTATCTATCTATCTATCTATCTATCTATCTATCTTTCGTTCTTTCATTTTCCTCTTCTTTTTTTATTTCTTTCATTCTTTCGTTCTTTCTTTCAATTTCCCCTTTTTTGTCATCCTTTGAATTTCCTCTTCCTTTCTTTCTTCTTTCAGCTTCCTCGTTCTTTCTTTCTTTCTTTCTTACTGTCTTTCTTTCTTCTTTTCAATTTCCTCTTTTTTCTTTCTTTGTTTCTATTTGCAGTTCCCCATTTCTTTCTTTCTTTCTTTCTTTCTTCTTTTCCCCTTTCTTTCTTTCAGTTTTTTCTTTCTTTTTTATTTTCTTTCTTTCTTCCTTTCATTTTCGTCTTTTTCTTTCTTTCTTTCTGTGTTTCCTTCTTTCTTTCTTCATTTCTTTCAATTTCCCCCTTTTTCTTTCATTCTTTCATTTTCTTCTATCTTTCTTCATTCTTTCTTCTTTCTTTCTTTCTTTATTCCTTTCATTGTCCTTTTCTTTCTTTCTTTCTTACTTTCTTTCAGTTTCCTCTTTCTTTCTTCTTTCAGTTTCCTTTTTCTTTCTTTCTTCATTTCAATTTCCTCTCTTTTCTTTCTTTCTTTCTTTCTTCCTTTATTTCAGGTTCCTCGATTTGCTTTATTTCTTGTATTTATTTATTTTACGATTTTTTTTTTTTGTATTTTTATTCCTTTCTATTTTGTTTTGTACACCCTTTAAAAATCAACATATTTTCCCCACTTCTCTAACATATCGAAAACTAGACACGATGTCCTTAATGCTCATCTTTTTTTTCGTATAAACGTTTAGATAACATTGACTTACGCTGCGCGGACCAAGGAACCGAGTAAAACCGAACGCGGGTCAAAGGTTATTACAAAAAGAAGGAAAATGTTGACAGTTGTCGTAACAAGCCACGTCACCAGGAACGTCTAATCTTTCTACAGAAAAAAAAAAAAAAACATTGCACTAGACAACTTGAAATTACGGAGTTCGTCTATACGGTCAGATCTGTCACGCGACATATATACAAACGGTAAGAGAAACACACATTTTTCTAACATGGATTAGTGTAACTGTTACAATAAATGTTGTATAAAATCAGATTGATATATATTTTAAACATTTTGGTTGGAGAACTCGCACACGCCAATCTTTCATTTTGTGGGAAGCTTCTCCGACTTATAAGTCATCAAAGTCATTTTCGCCAAGGCTCTAACACCGAAATCCAAAGCAAATTGGAAATTCACACGCTCACTAAAAAATACACGATGTATATATATATTTATATATATATATATATATATATATATATATATAGTTGGATTGATCAATCCAACTGAATATGCTAGTTCTATCACTGATATTGTTTTCAATAAGTAACGCGCATATATAATATATAAATAATATATACATAAAAAATTGCATATATATATATATATATTTATATACACATATATTTCACATGCACCCCCACACACAAATATATATATATATATGTGTGTGTGTGTGTGTGTGTGTGTGTGTGTGTGTGTGTGTATGGTTTGGTGCGAGTTTGTGACCCTGGGTTACACGCTATTTGCGATCGTCACATAGCGTGACTCACATCAGTCCAACTAAATATCTATCACTGATATTCTAACGGTCATTTTGGCGGGGAATAACGGTTCTGTTTCGAATTTTTCTAGGGGCTAATAAATGGAAATAATTGTTGATCTGAATGCTCTTTTTTTGCTGTTTATAATGTTAATTAACATTTTTATTTATTTTGTTTATTATTACTACGTTTTCTTGCTCTCATTTTTGCGTAGGCGGTTTGTTAATTTGTTCATTATTTACTTAGTTTATTTATTTGTTTGGATTAATCTATTTTATTTGTTTTTGTTTATTTATTTTAATTTATTTATTTTCATTTATTCTTGTTTGTTTCCAGTTTTCGATTTTTTAATTAGCGGAGTAAAAATTTGTTTTCGTGTCTACATTTTGAGATTAGTTCTAATCGTTTATTTTGTAGTTTATTTTGGTCTAGGAAGGTAATTATAGCTATTCCTTCCTCCAAGCATAGTTTAAAGTTTTTGAATTGATTATATAAGGCTGATGTTGTCTTTCTTATTCTCCATGATATTTTTGGTGTAATTTGTCTTTTTTTTAAAACTCCCAAACATTTTGAAAACTGTTTATAAAGGCTTGTGCTGTTTGTGTATTTACTATTTGTGAAGGATATATTGTTTGCGTCGTTTCTTTGTTTCCAGGGCCCTTTAGTTACTCATATGTATATTTTTTTTTGTTATCAACTGATTTTACAGTGGCTTGGTATATTACATTATTCTGTAAGCAATTGCCGTTTGAGGGACATCCGTTTGTTGTTCTGCATTTACAGGTGAGTTATATTTGTTTAGGTGGGTTGTTGGTTGTTTTACTGTTGAGCTTTTTTATTATATGTATCATGTTCTCGGTGCAACTGGAACTGATTTTTACTGTTTTTGTTGAATATCTTGTGGAGAGTCCTTGAGGCGGGAAAGGGTGTGTGAATGAGTTTAAAGACTGTTTATCTTACAATTCTTTCTAAGTTTTTTTTTTTTTATTCGGTGGGTTGAACCATATGATGTTTATCTTCCTATTTTATTTTTGTTTTGTTTTTTGCTGTGTAGTGTGTATGTGAGTGTTGCTGTTTGTTTCATATCAGATTAATTTAACTTTAAATTTTCTAATTTTACTCAAATAACGTGTCAAAAATATATAAATTTATTTTAGGAAGAAGTTTAAAATCAAAATTTTGTTTGTTTACAAATTTCTTAAAATTTAAGAAAATTGCCGCTTTTAAGAAAATTAAACAAAAATCGAGCATATATTTGACATTCCAATCTATATAATTCCTATCTGAAAGAGTGATTTATGTTTTGGAAGGAAAGGTAATGAATCGCGAGCCTTGATCTCAAAGGAAAAATTTAAAGGTGCCATGAACAAGGCGACGAACAGAAGGAAACGTACGAGGTCATGGCTGGGTGGCACCAGGTGAGGGAAAGGTTCTTGGAAAGAAGTGGAACACAACTTCATAGGTTAGACACACACACACACACACACACACACACACACATATATATATATACAATCACACTCTAAGAGATATATATGAACGGGTGAGAGAGAAAGTGAAATAATAATAATAATAATAAACACAAATAAGTTGAAATAAATGAAACATTCGGATCGATATACATAAACATGTAAATCAGAGATAGATAGATTGCTTTTTAAGGAAAGGTTCGATACTCATGCACCAGATCTTTTGCGAAAGCTTTTTTTAAAATATAGATAGATTCGCTTATCGTCCAGTTCTCATTCCTCCCCGTTATTTTGTATAGGACTAGAAATCTCTCTTTTTTAGGATTGGATTTCCAGTAAGATTTCACTTCTAGCAGCCCCTTTTGTTTGAATAGCATTATCGCCTTGCTTGGGGTTAATTAATTAATATATATATATATATATATATATATATATATAGCCTAGGGGTAGGATCTCTGACTGACGTGAAATCGGAGTTTCGATCCCAGCTAGAAGCAATCGGATGTCTAGCCACATTGACAGCGTGGTGGTCTGTCTGTGAATAACAATATATATATATTTATTAAAGACATATTTTTATGTTTAACGTTGTTATTTTATAGATACAAGTATTTAAGCAAATGCTCTGTTTATGATAAACAGTATTAAATAACATTTACCGGCCTGAATGTCCGAGAAATTTTCATAGAAAAGTTTCGTTCTTTGACAGGATTCGAACCTGCATCCTATACGGAACCGTCATATACGCTGACGTGCCTTACCGCTTGAGCTACAAAGAACCAATCGGTAGACAAGGTCGAATTTACTGCTTATAAACTCCAATTTTCCATGAATCTCGTACATTCATAACTGCTCTGGCGTATCGAATGTAAACAAATGACGTCATATATTAAGAAATGGACAAGGTCCGACAATTTATTTATTAAAGACATATTTTTATGTTTAACGTTGTTATTTTATAAAAAATATGTCTTTAATAAATAAATTAAATAATAATAATTTAATAAAAAAATATCTATGTTTAATCAATTCATTTCTTCATTGAAATTACGTTCGACAAGACGCTACAATATATCCTGTCATTTGACAATACATGTATATATATTTTTTTCTTTTCCCTTTCTTTTCCTTTTTTATTTTGAAGTGTGTGAATGTGATCTTAAACTCACGCGGAAAACAACAAAAACACAATCAGATTATAATACAGAAGCACCCAGACATAATTAGATACACACACACACACACACACACACACACACACACACACAAATTGTTATTTATCAAAAAAACATTTATAACATAAATATGTTATAAATATGTTATAAAATCACTACAAAAATAGCCATTTTGTTTCAACGCCCTCTGTGTATTATCAAGTGATGATGTTGAAAATAAAATAAAAAGAATTTATTTTTTTGATTTTATTTTATTTTCAACATCATCACTTGTTAAGACACCGAGGGTGTTGAAACAAAATGGCTATTTTTGTAGTGATTTTATAACATATTTATGTTATAATCTTTTTTTTTTATAAATAACAATTATATCTGCTCTGCTTTCTATTGAGCACTCTTTTAAGAATAGTAATTGTTGGTTATTGGAATTCATTCCGTATACACCAATTATATACTTGGTATATATATATATATATATATATATATATATATAATTTATTTTAGGATATTAAAACATGTTAAAAATTGTTACATAATGGCAATTATGTTTCAACACCGTAAATGTGTCACCTCGAGCGATGTTATACTCTATTTATTTATATATATATATATATATATATATATATAGATAGATAGATAGATAGATAGATAGATAGATAGATGCTCCTTTATTGTCATACACTGCTTCAATTCTGTAGTACTACGAAAGATCGTTTTTTTTTTTACTAGGGGTGCTTTCCCATCCGTAAGGATGTCTTGCCAACTAATCAAAAAAATTCTCTTATTTATCGTTTTAAATGCCGTTGTGAAGCCGACTATTTGGTTAAGACTATCCAGCGGCTGGGGCTGCGTACGGCACAGCACGTTCCTGGATTCATCCGAAGCTATGCTTCATTAACACCCAGGCACTCACAGGCGCAAGGGTGTGCTATCGGGGAGCATTTATTGCGTTCTATTACTTGTGGGTCCAATTACTCAGTGGATTTCTTCTCTTTACTGCACAAGACTCGGAAGAGACACCATCTTAAAATACTGGAGGCGGTTGTTATCAACACGTTTCGTCCGACTCTGTGTAGGCAGAGGGAGCTGAAACATAAACTGGCACTTTTCAGCGAGTCTTTGGTTTTGGGCCACTTTAATTCTCCGCACCCCACACCCCACTATGTCTATTTTAATTCTATTGCAAGGAGGTTTGTTTCCTTTCAGTAGTTTTTTCTGAATTCCGACATTTTTTCCTTCTAACGAAGCGTCCGACAAAAGGAAATTTCTATTTCCAATGGAGATAATACATATATAACCACTCTAATGATGGCTCATGTGAGCCAAAATCTTAGATCGAGGAACAGCATAATAAAAGATATCCACATGTTGGCAGTTTTTGTATTTTCACCCGAAAGAAAAGCAACTATACGATGCTTAGAACGGCTCATGATCAAACATAATAGACATTCGTTGTCTACTATATTTAACAATATGTTTGAATATATATATATATATATATATATATATATATATATATATTAAAATTTGTGTCTTTAGGCAGCAATTCTTCTTTCATGCAGATTTCATTGAATACGACAGACAAGGTGGTTTTATTTAGTTTTTCATACAATTTCTCACGCGTTCTAATATTTTTTCTTCTTTTCGGATGCTAAATTATATATACAAACTGTCCAAATGTTCTTTTTATCCGTGCTCTTTCGGCTATATATTTAGCCATTTTCAAAGATTAAATATTTTAACAGTTAAATAAGAAATAGTTAGTTGTATGTATGTTTTATAAAATGTTTTCACATATATATATATATATATATATATATATATATGTGTGTGTGTGTGTGTGTGTGTGTGTGTGTGTGTGTGTGTGTGTGTGTGCAAATATGTAGAAAAATAGGAAAGAACCCGTTAGGTAAATATTCCGGAGTTCTTTAGTAGTTTTGTTTTTATTTAAAAAAAAACAAAAAAAAAAACAGTGCACCATACAGAAGTAGATGTAGATTAAAGTATCAAGCCCTGTTTCATCCTCAAGCAAAAATTTAGGAATAACCAATCTTGAAATTTGCGCATCTTTATAAGCATGTTCTTTCGAAAAGTTAATTACTATGGATACGGCCATTTTGATAAGGGGCATACGGGTTAGTTTGTATCAAGATATTAGTCACTTTCGGAAAAAGGTCAAAAGAAAGAAAGAGGGCTGGGGTATCCATGAAACAGGGCTTGATACTTTAATTCAATTTAATTTCAATAATTATATTGAGGTTTTTGGCTATTGTTTTTGAAACATGGCAACTCTTATGTAACGAAGGAATCATATTTTTTTTTAAATAATTATATATATATATATATATATATATATATATATACATCTCAATACTAAGCAAATTGTACATAATACTGCTTCTACTAATCTCAAATATATTAATCTCCTATATCGTAATCAAATGCATACAAATTAGAAACAAGATAAAAATATACTAAAAAATTTAGTAAATTCTAATATATCAACTACAGATCTTAGCAAAAAATTAAATTAATCATATACTACACTAAATCTAGTATATCCAACTTAATTCTTCGCAATGATTCTTCTCCCACTGGTAAGCGATTTGCAAAAAATCAACATAGTTTATAAATTCAAGTGCCCTTTGGGAGATTGTATCTCCAACGAATTAATATTTATGTTGGTCACAACACAAACTCGCTTTCACGAAGCTTGACACTACATTTTAATGAAAACTCTAACATTTTTAGGCATTTAAAACAACATGCCTGTCCGCACACACAATTCCGTAAAATACTTGTCGAAAACACAATTATACTTCGACATAAAAACAATAGACAAAAACTAAAAATCCTTGAAGCATTATACATCAAACAGTTGAAACCCAACCTAAACAAAATCAATTATGGCATCTCTACAAATATTCTTAAATGTCTATAATTGGTAACAGAAGCCATTGGTTTATACCAACGGCTTGCCATACTTCTACAATTCACTCTCGTGTGGTCATGTGTGACGTCATGAGATGCGGTGCGATTTTCGCTTCTAGCGTCTTATATGCACGTGTTTATCGTTGCTTAGAAATTATCTATGTAAACAATCACAGACTATCATCACTGTCTTGTCCGTATAATATGTTGTAATTGACATCTTTGATAATGGCTTATGTAAGCCGAAAGCTTACATTGTATTAAAAAAAATATGGATCAATATTCTGAATTTCTTTCTTCGTTCAACGATAATGTTATTAAACTTATCAGATGTTACGAAACAAATTTACATAAAATAAATAGACAACACTTGTCTATATTATTTAATGAAACGTGTATAAATGAAAAGATGCTGCCTATATACACACAATAAATACATATATATATATTCATATATAATTAGACAAATGTGTATAAACAGCATGCATCGGTGTGTCCTTGTATAAAAATATACGTGTGTGTGTGTACACGCGCGGGTGCACGTGTGTGTGTGTGTGCGCGCGTGCGTGCGTGCGAAATAAAAATCACAACACTATACAATTGTGATTGAATCAATGAAATCAAACTGACAACGCCCATACAAACTATTTCTCATGTTGTGTCGACGTCCTGGAAAAAAAAATTTATTCAGTATCCATTATGACTTCCTTCTTGTATCGACCGATTTCATATATTTCTGCTTCCTTCGTTACTTTTTTGTTTTTCATTTTTATCCCCATTCTTTTTCTCATTCAATCTTTCTGGTGTTTTCTCTGTTCAATACGATCATTTACTCTAAGTTTCCCAACGTTTCACCTCCTCTTCCTTCTCCTACTCTTCCTCCTCCTTTTTCTTCCTCCTGCTCCTCTTCTTTCACCACCTCCTCCTCCTCCTCCTCATGTGTATATAACTCAGTTACCTTTTTGTAAAGATTTCTCCTTTCTCTCCTAGTATATACAGATATATTTTTCCGTGTTTGTACGTAAAAGAAAAAAAATATGTCCTGTTCTCGTCTATATCTTATTTCCCGTCTATATGTAGATGAAATTACGAACATTTTTTAAATGTTTATATTTAAATGACGCTTTATTTTCAGCATTAAAAATGTCCGAAAAAAAGTATTGCAAAGTTCTAAGGTTTTTAAATTGAATCGACATTTTTGTGCATTTTTGTTTAATCGAGAATTAACGCACAGTTATGTAAGTTACATTATTTCAGAATTTTTTCAGCTCGTGGATCGCAACCCGATAAAAGGTCGTGTTTCAATTGGAAGTCAGAAGGTAAGTTCTCTCACGAGATGAAATTTGGTGGTAGCAAAAATTCATTTTGTCAAAATTTCACTTAATAATTTTTCAGCTCGTCGATCGCAACCCGGTAAAAGGTCGTGTCTCAGTTTGGTGTCAGAAGGTAAGTTCTATCACGAGATGAAATTTGGTGGTAGCAAAAATTCATTTCGTCAAAATTTTACTTGTCTATATTTCTGAGATGAGGTATTATGTACATTATTTACATCATTCACTACCTTTTTTGGTTCCACCTGCCCTGATCTTTAGAGTTGGGGATCCGTCTTGACCCGTACACAAGAATGAATCTTCCTCATTCCTTTCTATTCCATTAGCAATTAGTTCCACTCTGAGAGCTTCTTCCCTAGAATTGTTGGTTCATGGAAAAGACTTTCAACAAGTTGCTTTCTCCATCACTAAAATATTGACCTCTGCAAGTCTAGGGTTATCAGTTATCCTTCCTATATAACTTCCTGAAATTAACTTCATATTATTTACTCTCATTCAAAATGACACAGAAACACTCTACCTTGACTAGCTCTTGGGCATTGTTTAATCGAACATTAGTGTGAAAATGTGGAACGAAAAAAAAAGTATTTTAAAGCTGGTCTCGGTGCGTGCACAGATCCTTCTCTCTAGTGCAATGAGAAGGCGCGGCCTCGGGCAGCTGTTCCCCAGGGCCGGCATCTTTCAGTATAATTTTCCTCAGTTGCGACTCTGTCCTTAGACGGAGTCGCCTCTAAGTGCACTCTGCTCAAAGACAGAGACGCAACTGAAAGATAAGTAGATGTGAAATTACTTAAACCGAGTAATTTAGACGCCTCTTTCTAGTACTTTACTCATGAAATGCTCAATATCTGTATTATATATTATCTACTTCTAGGAATTATCATTTTTCAGGTTTAACTATTTTGCATATTAACATTTTATTTCATTAATTACTTGTCCTTCATTTCTGTTTTTTTTTGTTCGGGAATTGTCGTGATTTTCATATCAAAAATAGTTGTTTAGGAATATCGTCTTATATAGTGCAGAAATTGTTTGAAATTTGCATTTTACTTGGTCTTCAACAAGTTGGCATCTATTTGTAAAACTTTCCTTAACTATAACAGGCCAGTTTATGAATGAAATATTTATTTAAAATTTTTGTTTAAAAGATTTCCAGTAGTGAGTATATCTTACTTTGCGAAGCGATAGCCAGCAGGCGAAGGCTGCTAGTCATTTTACACATTTGCTGGAATTCAGAGGATTTATTAAAGGTTCATTATTTGGTGACTTATGATTATAGCAAAAATTTCATAGTTTCATTTGTTTTCAGCTAAAGATTTTTATTTTCGGAGATTGGGTCTTAAAATATTTTTCAACAAGATTTTGTTTTCACACTTGATAAATATCTCGATATTTTCTCAAGAAAAAAATCATTGAAATTTTTTCATCGGGTATTTATTTATTTTTAATAAAGGGTTCGATTCGAAATTCCAAACACCTGAAGAAGGCCGGGGCGTATAACGGCCGAAACGTTGTGAATATGGCAATAAAGACGAGGATAACAGTCCGAATAATGTAAATAATGCAAGTAATCATAATGCCTAATATCAGAAATATAGGCAGATATTGGAGAAAAATTCCAATCTCTTGAAGAATAACGGAGCGTACAAAGGCTGAAACGTTGTGAATATGGCAATAAAAATGAGGATAACAGTTTGAATAATGTAAATAATGCAAGTAACAAAAACTTCCAAGAAGTTTTTTTTTTTTTTTTTTTTACATAACAGTGACATCATATCTAGTCTGGTAGAAAAATACTAGCAAGTAACGTCTTCGCTCGTCACTGGGAGTCCCATATTTGTGTCCTTGTGCCATACTTAATTTTAGTAAATAATAACTGTAATTCATAATAGAAATTCAGGAACAATTTTATTAATTAATGAACAAGAAATAAACAAAACGTTCAGAATCTCTATCCTTTAAAATAGGTGTCCGAACAAGCACCTCCCCCCCCTTCTTGTATGCCTAACTTGAGAAGTCGGCTCGCGAACCACTGCATCACGACTACAGCATTAAACGTTATAATCTATCAAATACCGGACGTAATCCCCTGATTCTGACAGGATCTTTCGGGGATTCAGGCTAGGCAGACCGTTAATCCTGACGTCTGAAACATCATGTGTTGCAATAAAGAAGAGTGTAAAATGGACAAAGAAATCTAAACGAAAGGGAAAAAGAAATAAAAAAGAAAAAAAATATATAATTCAATCTCCCGCTTTTGGATGGCGGACATTCCGGGCCATGACTTTGTATAATTTGAAGATCACAGCTAAAAACACAGCCTGATATTTCTTTCATTCGTATGGCCTTAAAAGACAAAAGTCATAATTTAATTAAAGAAAGAAAAGCGGTCAATATAAACGAACAAAAAGCCAATGTTGTGTCTTTGTAATTAGGTGTGGAGCCATCAAAATCTGGGCTCCAGTCGCAGATATAGCGTGAATTAAGCTTCATTTCTTTTCGAAATCTTACGTACACATAATTCTCATATTACCGTAGTATAGTTACGTTTTGAACTTGGTCAGCTATTTAACGGATCACGAACGAAGTTCAAATCTCGACTGAGCCAGCGGTAGTCGGGTAACCAAGGAACTTTACTCTCATTATTCTCTGATATCTTAATCGGGTTCTCATCACTGACATGTCACAATAATTGGAAAAGAGGTCAAAACTATTATCGTTTCTTCATCAAGGAACAGACCAGTTTTATCCATACATAATGAACGGTTACACTCTCAAGGAATCTCCATGCTTTGAACGCCCTTTGGTTTTCACGTTCACTCCAGCATTCAAGCTAAAATCTCATATTCAATTTACTTGCCTAAGATGATGGGTAAATTATCGCTTCATTCTATCAGTCTAGGAAATACCGGATTCCTTCTGTCATGCTTTTATATTTACAAAAGCTACCTCAAACCAAACATAGAATATTGCTGCCATATCTGGCCTGGAACTGCGCAATCATCACCTCCCAAGCCTTGTTAGAGTTCAAGACCGTTTACATGGTCTCTTGGGGCATGGCTTATTTTCCACTTTGTCGTCTCTTTCTTTCAGACGCAAAGTTGCAAGCCTCTCTCTAAACTATCATTATTTCCATGACAAATATACAGATGATGACCATTCCTTAGTTTCAGTTTTTTTGTCTTGTAAAGTTAGCACTTATGCGGTAATACCTTTGGGAAAGGCATGAGTCATCTTCTTCTCCCCAAGCTATGGGTAAATGGCAGGACAGACCGGGTTCTACAGCATTGGATGGCAACTGGTCTACCGCAGAAAGTAATGGCTACCTACTGCGGGAAAAATCTGGCTCGTCAGTCATGCATCGAAAGATAGATGATCGTCTAAGCGTGTATCTCGCACGGCAAATAACTGACTGACTGACGGTTAGCCCACATATCTTACTACTTCCATGAAGTTGAATTATCCCCATTTTCAATTTGTTCAAAATAATTTTCACCCAACTTTTTTCTTTTTAAAAAAATGTGGAATAGACACCCAGGATGTTGTATTGAAATTTTGGGGACATATAATGAGAAAAATAGGCTTATAGAATTGAACACTCACAAGTCATTTTGAAGGCAAGACAAGTAGATTGGTTTGGTTTGTTTTACGTCATATCCACCTCAATGGGTTATTTAATACCGACAAGATTTTTTTTGCTGGTAATTTTTTTTTTCCAAAAATGTATTGCTGCTAATATTTCTTTCCAAAAATATATTGCTGAAAATACTTTTTCTTCAAAAATTCATTGCTGGTAATAATTCTTTACAAAAATCTATTGCTGGTATTAAAACCTATTTTTACATTTTCATAGTTAACCCCCAGTTTGAGGGTTAACTATTTACCCATAGCTGGGACCCTAACAGGTGCCACCACTCTTGGTCAGGTTGGACCTGGGAATATCAGCAATTAATAGGTGGGTCCATGCTCCTCAAAACCTCCTGATCAGAGGCTTGCTGTTGGTTGTATCGTCTTACCCAGGACGCGGATGTAGTTTATACCTTTACCCAGGGCGGGCAAGATAAGTAGAATGAAATAGCAAATAACCAGCGTAACGGTCGTATGCAAGATGAGGGCAGAGAGCGTAAAGGGACAAAAGTTGCTAAGGTCTACAACGAATAGAAAACTGGAAATCTATGATCGCCTAATCCTGAAAGGTCACGGTTCATAAAACATGAAGATTTGTATTTCATGAAACAGTAACATTTCATTTCAAAGATCACTACAAGTAAAAAGAAGATATTCCGTGAGATTATCTTTTAATCATTTCTTGTCGTCCTGGGTAAGACGATAAACTACATCCGGCAGAAAGGCCTCTGATCTGGAGATTGGATGTTTGAGGTACGTGGAACCTCTTCTTAATTGCTGTTGTTTACAGGTCCACCTTGACTCGAGGTGATAGCACCTTTTAGGGTCCCAGCCATGGGAAAATGTTGAACACACAAACAAAAATCAAAACACCATGAAAGTACAAATATATATTTTGATAGTAAATATACAATCAAAACATTGTGATAAAAAATTACTAACAATTTTTATAGTAAAATTTACTAACGATTTTTATAGAAAAATGACTAAAAATACATTTCAAAGTAGCCAACTACACATTTTTCCAGTAAAATGGTCAACAATGAATTAATATAGCAAAATGACAACAAATACAACACTAAAAAGTATAAAAATATATTTACACTATTTACATTATTTGGACTATTTTCCTCATCTTTGTCGCCATATTTATTACAACGTTTCGGCCCTTCAGTATCTGTCTATATTTCTGAGATGAGGTATTATGTACACTACTTACATTATTCGTACTATTGTCCTCATTTTTGTCGCCATATTTATTACAACGTTTCAGCCGTTCAGTATCTGTCTATATTTCTGAGATGAGGTATTATGTACTTTATTTACATTACTCGGACTATTGTCCTCATCTTTGTCGCCATATTTATTACAATGTTTCGGCCTTTCAGTATCTGTCTATATTTCTGACATGAGATATTATGTACATTATTTACATTATTCGTATTATTGTCCTCATCTTTGTCACCATATTTATTAAAACGTTTCAGCCGTTGTACGCTCCGGCCTTCTTCAGGTGGTTGGAATGTCGAACTGAACCCTTTATTTCGCTCACTGGAGTAGACTGTTCTAGTGCCATACGACATGTATAATAGATGTCAGTCATCATTTATCTCCTGTTAATTCCCCTCTCCAAGTTCTCCACCGCTTTAACCAAGTATTGAACTCACACTCTTTGGCCCCTGTCACTGGATTTAACTAACGCTTTTATCCACTAGGGCGTGTTCGTACAATCCAAGTTAAGCTGTGGAACATTAAATAGGAGAAAGGCCGAAGGAGAACCGCCGAAACGACATCCATTAGATATGGCACGTGGAACTGAAACAGTCTACCCAGTGGGCGAAATAGTATTCAGTTCGACATTGAAAACATAGGCAGATACTAAAAGGCCGACACGTTGTAATAAATATGACGACAAAGATGAGGCAATAGTCCGAATAATGTAAATAGTGTACATACCTCATCTCAGAAATACGGCAGATACTGGAAAAAACGTTGTAATAAATATGCGACAAAGATAAGGGCAATAGTCCGAATAATGTAAATAGTGTACATAATACGTCATCTCAGAAATATAGACAGATACTGAAAAATACATTTTTATGGTAAAATTACCAGCAACATATTTTTTACTAAATATTGCCAAAAATATATATTTTTCTATATTTGTTACTAGCAATACTTTTTAAAAAAAAAATAACCACGATATATTTTTTATCTATAAAGTATATATCTAAAAATATACATTTACTCTGAACGTATAAAATTGTGTTAAAATATTTGCATTTGTAGTCATAAAATTGTGTTAAACTATTTGTAGTTGAAGGCATATAATTACGTTGAAAATATATTTGAAGGCATAAATTTATGTTCAAAATGTATTTAGTTGAAGCTATGAACTTGCGTTCAAATACCTGTAGTTGAAGGCATAAAATTGCGTTCAGAATCTGTTTAGTTAAAGGCATAGTATTACGTTCAAAATATATGTAGTGGAAGGCAGAAAAAAGTGTTCATATTATCTCTAGGTGAAAGCATAAAATTGCTTTCAAAATATCTGTAGCTGAAGTCATAAAATTGCGTTCAGGATATATTTAGTTCAATGCATATATTTGCGTTAAAAATATCTGCAGTGGAAGGCATAAAAAGCGTTCAGAATATATTTAGTTAAAGGCATAAAATTTTGTTCAAAATATCTGTAGTTGAAGGCATGAAATTGCGTTAAAAATATATTTCTTGGAAGGCATAAAATTGTGTTAAAACACCTGTAATTGAAGGTAGACAACTGCGTTCAAAATATCTGTACTTGAAGGTATAAAATTGAATTAATAATATCTTTAGTTGAAGGCATAAATTTACGTTCAAAATGTATTTAGTTGAAGCGATAAACTTGCGTTCAAATACCTGTAGTTGAAGGTATAAAATTGCATTCAGAATATGTTTAGTTAAAGGCATACTATTGCGTTCAAAATATCTGTAATGGTAGGCAGAAAAAAGTGTTCCTATCTTTAGTTGAAGGCATAAAATTGCGTTCAAAATATCTATAGTGGAAGGCATAAAAAGCATTCAGAATAGATTTATTTGAAGGCATAGATTGCCTTCAAATGTCTGTAGTTGAAGGCATAAATATCCGTTCATAATATCTGTAGTTCAAGTCATAAAATTGCGTTCAAATATCTGTAGTTGAAGGAATAAACATGCGTTCAAAATATCTGTAGTTGAAGGCATAAAAGTGCGTTCAAATTATATGTAGTGGAAGGCATAAAAATCGTTCAAAATATCTCTAGTTGGAGGCATAAAAGTGCGTTCAAAATATTTCTATTTGATGGCATAAAATAAGGCATAAAATTTGACACGCAACAACATCAACCAAATATTTATTCCTGTTTCATTAATTTATTTTTCATAAATTCCAGTTAAATAAACATTTAATACATATGATTGTCCTAACCTCGATGTTTGCTAAAAATACAGACGGTTCAAGCCCCAATGTGACCCTAAAATTTAGACGTTTATTGAGATTAAAGTTCAATACAGTGAAAACACATATTTCAGATCCACTTCTAAAGATGCTGAAAAATCGGTCGGTTCATTCTTTTTTTGTTTTGTTTTTTCTTTTTTAAGCGTTTCACCCCAAGCAAGGCGGGAAGCCACTAGGACGCAGGGGGTTACAGGAAATTTAGAGCAAGATCAGATTTGAGTGATAGAAGAAAGGATGAGGAGAAGAGTAGCAACTGGAGATGTCGATTGACATTACATTTGAATAGCTGAAGATTATAGCTCTCAGGGAAACTGGAATAGGGAAGGGAGTTCCATAGGCGAGACATGAAGCTATTGGAGTAGAAGAGACGTCTACATTTAGGAGTTTCGACAGTGAAGGGGTGAGAGCGGGATGCCAGCCTCGTAGGGTGCTTGGATTCATGAAGTCTGGGAACCAGCGAATGCAGCTCCTCGGAGCAATTGCCATGAAAGTATTTGTAAAACAGACACAAAGAGGCGACGGCGCGTCTGTGAGAAAGTGACTGTAGACGAGATGCCAGATCAGGGCCAATTATATTGCATATCCGCCTCTGGAGCCTATCAAGAACCCCGAGTCAAACAGAAGGGGCTCCAGACCATATATGACAGCAATACTCCATGCAAGGGCGAATTGTTGATTTGTAGATCTGGAGGATCGATTCCGGCGAGAAAAATTTCCTGGCGCAGGACAGGGAGCCAACTTTCCTTGCGGTGGACGAAGCAATTGACTCAATGTATTTGTTCCATCTCAGGTCAGCCGTCAACGTGAGACCGAGCAGCCGCAGAGAGGTGCTCTCGAGAAGTTGAGCGTCAGACATTCTAATGGAGGGCAGAGAAGGATCTCTGTGGTGATTACTCACTTCAAGATTTTTCTGAATCATTCTGGCATGATTTATCTTTACAAGAGTCAGATTAAAACAAAAATAATGTGTAGTTGCAACATCTGTAATGGAGGTGAACAATACTCATTTTTCATCCTTCCAAAGTTCGTGCTTGATGATGAAGACCTATTTTTAGCTCTGCAGTCTCTACCTCATACACAACTTTATAACCCTTTCGCCTCTGTGTTGTCATTTCCATGGCAAATGATCGGAAGAGCTTCATTCTTTATTTCCACTAATTCAGATTTTTAGATCTACAAGACATACCACTTCCACAGAGTCGAATCGTCCTCATTTCCTCTGTCTTCCAAAATTAAGAAACAAAGTTCCACTGGGCTTTCTCCTCCGAGATCTGCTACTTTTGTGGAACAAAGTAGAAGTTCTTGGGGGGGGGGAGCCAAGTGGAACTTTGTTCCCCACAACACTTCAAGGATAGCCTCTTCAATCGTTATTTTGCCTGCTTATACTCATAAGGTTCATTTGCTACTATTTTCCGTTCCATTCATATCACACTCCTCAGCGAAGTATAATGGTTAGCAAGCTTGTCTCTCTAGAACAATAACGACTGAATAGTGAGACCGATCCTCACTGGGTGCCCCATATTTTCGGCCTTGGGCCACATCTAAGCTACGCTTAGAAAATGACCATATCACACTTATCTAACCTTTTAATTGTAACCTTCTAGCGTGATTAGTATTACGGCCATATCACTTTCAAACACCGCACGATCCCCCGAAGTTAAGCAACATGGAAGTTGTTCAGTAGTTATATGGGTGACCGCTTGGGAATACCAGACGCTGTAAGCTTGCACGTTCAGTTGTAATGGATAGGAATTGTGATTTGGAGATAGGTGCTCAAATTCCAGTTGAATTCGTTTTATTCACTTACGCGAAAATAACGTTGGGAAATGTAGGAATCCTTCTTGTCTCCCCCCACATATGGGTTAATTAGTATGACCTGTAGCATTAAATAATTGTTCTCTCTAAAAGGAAAGTTCGTAAAATCCAGGAATGTTTTCTGTTTTTTCGTAACCTGCAAAATGTTTCTAAGCTGTAGAAAACAAATCAGTAACTAAATAGCCATCACACCTTGTGCTCTGTTGATATTTCACATGTAAAAGAGGTCCAAACATATTCTAAAATATCTATCACTGACAGGAAGGTTGAAAAATTTTAAAAAAAATTAGGAAAACACAAAATGCTCAATTTTATTGTCCATGTGCCAGATAATACTAAATATCCACGTATATTCTCCCAATGAGGAGAATTCTAATTACATTATTCGGACTATTGTCCTCATCTTTGTCGCCATATTTATCACAACGTTTCGATCTTTGTACGCTCCGGCCTTCTTCAGGTGGTTGGAATGTCGAACTGAACCCTTTATTTTGCTCACTGGAGTAGACTTTTCTAGTTCCATGTGCCATGTTTAATGGATGCCGGGTACCAGTTATCTCCTGTTAATTTCCCTCTGCAACTTCCCCACTGCCTTAACCAGGTATTGAACTCACAACTCTGGTAAAAAAAAAACATAATAACATCAAAAATTGCATTATGAGCACTGGTAAAAAAATGGTTGCTGAAGACATTAAGTTTATAAGTCTCAGAAATTCATACACTGATGAATAAGGACACATGGCATAGTGGATAAAGGCGTTGGTTAGATTCAGTGGCATACAGCTGTATATACATATAACTGATAACTGACATCCATTAAACATGGCACGTGGAACTACAACAGCGAGAAAAATAAAGGGTTCAGCCCGATATTCCAACCACTTGAAGCAGCATACAACAAAGATGAGGACAATATTCCGAATAATGTAAATAGTATACATAATACCTCATCTCAGAAATATAGACAGATACTGAAGGGCCAAAACATTGTAATAAATATGGCGACAAACATGAAAACAATAGTCCGAATAATGTAAATAGTGTACATAATACGTCATCTCAGAAATATAGACAGACACTGAAAGGCCGAAACGTTGTAATAAATATGGCGACAAAGATGAAGACAATAGTCCGAATAATGTAAATAGTGTACATAATACCTCATCTCAGAAATATAGACAGATACTGAAGGGCCGAAATGTTGTAATAAATATGGCGACAAAGATGAAGACAATATTCCGAATAATGTAAATAGTGTACATAATACCACATCTCAGGAATATAGACAGAAGACTCGACTGAATACACCTTATTAGGAGAATTAAGAATTTCATTTATTCCCGCGAATTCGTCTGGAAATAAGGTGTTGGACTGAAGTTGAAAAATTCCAATTCATACAATAATTAGACAATTAAAGACAATTAAGCCCGGATAATCAACTCCGTTAACAAAGAGTATGTTGGTCGCTGACGGCAACCATTTGTCGACAGTTTATTCAGGAAAAATGTCGCTAATCGAAACAATCATTGTGTGAACTCCGATTCGCCGACTGTATATTTGACTGTAAATATGGTCAGCATTGAGATCAAATGGAATTTGATACGGTCACTCCAAGAAAATATCACATACAAACACACCCATAGATCTATATAGATATAATATAATTGTCTGTAACGCTTGACACTTCGGAAAAGAGCAAGATTTTCATTGCTTATATTTACTTGATATAAATGATTTCAGAGAACGTAAGAAATTGTGTGTTTTTTGTTCTGTTTTCTACATTCTATTTCCTCAGCAACTATCTGATCAAAATGATTTCCTCATAAACGGTTAACTGCAAGAAGAGTGAGCTGAGAACTTTCTCATAAGCCACCATGCCCTATGTATCTATACAGAGCAGCCTCGGTTCTAGAATGTCTCACGTGTCGAAAAAATCGGTTTTCGAATAGAATATTTCGAGATGAAAATGCCTCGGTGTTCGAATAAAATTTCGTTCTCTAACAACATTGCCGATCCCAACGGAATCATTTCTGAACACATATAGAACCATATTTAAATAAATTTTAAAACAATATTATGTGTGCTATATATATGTGTGTGTGTGTGTGTGTGTGTGTGTGTGTGTGTGTGTGTGTGTGTGTAAGCAAATATGTGGATATAGATCCGACAGTATGAAGAAAAATATGGAAAAACAAATATCCGAATCTGCAAGTATGCTGTTTTAATGTTGTTTCTACATTTCACAACATCGCCCACGTGAAGCCGACGTGATCATATTGTGAAACGAAACGCTGATCTTAAAAATTTCAGTTATTCTGTTTTGATTAGTCTTATGTCTATCGTCTTTTCATGTTGACTTGAATATCGTCTAATTTTAATTATGTTTTAATAACTATGTCCTGAAGAAGGTCTACTAGACCGAAACGTCTCACGTCGACATTGAAACAACATTAAAACAGCATACTTGCATATTCGGATTTTTGTTTTACCATATTTTTCTTCATATATATATATATATATATATATATATATGTGTGTGTGTGTGTGTGTGTGTGTGTGTGTGTATGATGTATGTATATCATAAAATCATCAAAAACAAAAAATAGCATAACAAAGTATGTTCAGCAGATGTTCTTATTTCAAATTCCTGTTGTTTTCTGCTCCAACACCGAGTTTGAATTCAGGCTTGTTTACATCTGTGCTCTGCCTTTGACGTTCTTTCAGTTACATTTGATTTGTGATTTAGAATACATTTTTGCCCATGACTCTGAAGAGATGTCCCAGTGCAAGTGCTAGTTCTAAGCTTAAGGCTATATCGTTGGAGGATAAGGTGGAAATCATTTTATTTAGAGTACATATCAGATTAGAGTACATATCATAAATAGTGTAATAGGCAATGGGGTGCTTGTTTGTGATTTATAATATGGTTATTTCGACTTAAGTTGTTTTCCGACCGAAGTCGTGACCTCTGGAACCAATTAACGACGTCGGGTGAGGTATATCTGTATAATGAAAGCAGAGATAGTATTAGCTGTCGTATCATTCCAATGTCATGTATAATGGAATTGTGCTTTGATGCAACGCAATAATAATAATAATAATAATAATAATAATAATCTGTGAGATGCTTAATATAAGGAAGAGACAGATGAATACACATGATGAGAAAGAAAGGCCTGGAGAATCTGATACCCACGAGACGAATAGAGTGAAAAAGAGTTACAGGGGAAAGCAGTGCATGACAGTTAACGATGTTTGTAATGCAACGTTAAAAGTGTTCACAATATGTTTATTGGACTTTGTCATATGAATTTTTGGAAGCCAGTCTCTTTCTGTCACTTGTGTGCGGATTACTTTGATGATTATTTGAATGATGTGGTTTTTAGCTTCAGCGATTTCAACTCTGCTGTTTTCAAAGAATTCTGCTCTGAATTTGTTTGATTCATCATCAGTGAGGGAATCGGTGAAATTGTTTATGTCTTTTATGATGCCAACGAATACTCGTTGCCATTTTTGTAACGTCAACGAATACTCGTTGTCAGTTTGTAATGCTCGTTATAGTAGGGACATTGTAATCGCAGACACAACTATAGTAACGCCGATGAACAATGCCGGTGTCAGACGCCTTCGAATATTAGAGTACAAATGGAGATCAGTATGGTAATAGAGGATAGAGTAGAAATGGAGATCAGTATAGTAATAAAGGATAGAGTAGAAATAGAGATCAGTATAGTGATAGAGGATAGAGTAGAAATGGAGATCAGTATAGTGATAGAGGATAGAGTAGAAATGGAGATCAGTATATTAATAGAGGATAGAGTAGAAATGGAGATCAGTATAGTAATAGAGGATAGAGTAGAAATGGAGATCAGTATAGTGATAGAGTAGAAATGGAGATCAGTATAGTGATAGAGGATAGAGTAGAAATGGAGATCAGTATAGTAATAGAGGATAGAGTAGAAATGGAGATCAGTATAGTGATAGAGTAGAAATGGAGATCAGTATAGTGATAGAGGATAGAGTAGAAATGGAGATCAGTATAGTAATAGAGGATAGAGTAGAAATAGAGATCAGTATAGTGATAGAGTAGAAATGGAGATCAGTATAGTGATAGAGGATAGAGTAGAAATGGAGATCAGTATAGTAATAGAGGATAGAGTAGAAATAGAGATCAGTATAGTGATAGAGTAGAAATGGAGATCAGTATATTAATAGAGGATAGAGTAGAAATGGAGATCAGTATAGTAATAGAGGATAGAGTAGAAATGGAGATCAGTATAGTGATAGAGTAGAAATGGAGATCAGTATAGTGATAGAGGATAGAGTAGAAATGTAGATCAGTATAGTAATAGAGGATAGAGTAGAAATGGAGATCAGTACAGTAATAGAGGGTAGAATAGAAATAACGATCCAAATAATAATAAACGATAGACTAGAAACGGGGGTCAGTTTGACGCTAAGCTACTGTCTACCTATGTATTTCCTTTATGGTCACGTGGTCTACTTAATTTAATAATGGGATCGCCTATTTTTGCTCACTGGCGATCTATGTTCAAACTCAAGTGTCGGCAGCGACACTTTATTCCTATATAACAATGGCGCAGCTACATAATTCCCTTCTATTTCTTGTCAGATCATTATTTCGTATCTAATTTATTTTCGTTTGTATCTCATTCTCTTGCCTCATTTTTGTTTGGGTTATGCCTCATTGTACTTTTCTTATATTTAGTTTTCATCGCATGATCTCCTTGCAGACATTGGCAAACAATTTTGGTCTAGATAGGGTCTTATTTTTGTTCTTACAACATCTTTCCATATTTCGTAGGTCGGGCCCGACTTTTGTTAATTTTTGAATGCAGTGAAAAAAGTTGTCACGACTTATTTAAATTCATCACGATACCATTTCGTCAATTGACTTGGCATTAAGTCATCAGGTCCACTGTTGGAGTTAATCTCGTTTTGACAACCAGGTGTTTCATTGCTGGTGGAAAAGCTTGTTTCCGTGACAGATCTTTCGTCCCGAGACTTGTTCCTCTCTGCGGGACGCGACATTTGTTTACCAGGTTGAAGATCGATCCGATATAAGTTTTTCTTTGTAAAAATTGAGATTTGTACTTTTTCGGCATTTTATCCGACAAGAGTTATTATTATTATTATTATTATTATTATTATTGACCCCAAGCAAGGCGTCACAGCCATTAGGAAGTAACCGGCTACCGAGTGAGAAAGTAGATGAAAACACAAATGTGGGGAGAGGACAATAAAAGAACTGGGGTTAAGGAAGATCGAAGATGCCGATTGGTCTTGCACTTAAATTTTTGAAGATTGTAGTTGACAGGGAAGCAAGAAAACAGAAGCGAGTTCCAAAGCCGAGAAATACGAGAAAATAAATTATTGGGTTTGGTTTGTTTTGGTTTATTTTGTTTTACGGCATATCAACCTCAATGGGTTATTTAATGCTGACAACATTTTTAGGATAGATTCCTATGAATAGAATATGTATTCTTTGGTTTAGATTGGTTTGATTTATTTTGTTTTACGGCATATCAACTTCAATGGGTTATTTAATGTTGACAAAATGTTTTCTTGCTGGTAACATTTTGTTTTGTCGAAAATCTGTTTCTGGTAATATTTTCCCTTCAAAATTTTATTGCTGGTAATAATTTTTTTTCAAAAAAGTTTTGCTGGTTGTACGCTCCGGCCTTCTTCAGGTGGTTGGAATATCGAACTGAACCCCTTATTTCGCTCACTGGGGTAGACTGTTCTAGTTCCACGTGCCATGTTTAAGGAAAGATGGCACAGTGGATACAGGTGTTGGTTAGATCCAGTGACATGACGAAAAAAGAATGAGTTCATTACCCAATGGAGATTAAAAGCAGTAGGGAACTTTCAGAGGGAAATTAACAGGAGATAACTGATAAGTGACATTCATTAAAATATGGCACGTGGAACTAGAACAGTCTACCCCAGTGAGCAAATAAAGGGTTCAATTCAACATTCCAACCACCTGAAGAAGTCCGGAGAGTACAACGGCCGAAACGTTGTAATAAATATGTCGACAAAGATGAGGGCAATAGTCCGAATAATGTAAATATTATTATTATTATTATTTATTTCCTTTGATTTCTGGTGTGTACACATTTCTTTCCGATTACCACTCAGAGACCTAAAGTTAGAAATGCATCATAGCATTTTCCATTGACCAATTAAAAAAACACACACATATTTTACATAGATAAAGCCCTTCTTAAGGTGTGGGCTGTACGCGTGATGACATTTTTTTTCTTTCTTTACGGCATGGGCTTCCATGAATCCCTTCAATGAGTCTACTGGAATAATTTCCAACCAATCCATGGGCTCCAACTACAACAGGGATTATTGATGTTCCCATGTGTCACATTTATTATTATTATTATTATTATTGTCATTCATTGTTAAGAATTTATAAGTTTGTTTTTTTGATTACATTAATAGCTGAAGACCTTCAGTCGTAATCATAAAACAGAAAATAATAAAAATGAAAAATGCATAAAACGAAAAAAATAAGAAAAAAAAAACAGGCAAATCAAAACTGAACTCACTAAAATCTAAGCATGATTCATAGCATCATTTTTTTTTTTTTGTACAAAATAGGCCATTTTCGTTAATCCGTCTTCAAGTCCCGACAGCGCTATGAACGTGACCTAACGACCGTGGTCCGAGGCCCCTTCTCACAAACCAATCGAACGAACGGATTTATATAAGGGCTTTGCCCTCTTTACTTCCACAGCACATTAAAACAGACGGGCGCACACCACACAGGCACATAGAAAATCCAAAGTAAATAGACATACTTGTACAGAAATAGACATACGTAGATATATATATTCACGCCTCTGCCAGTCTAACGGTGCAAAAGAAATATTCATTATATATATATATATATATATATATAGATAGATAGATAGATAGATAGATAGATAGATAGATAGATAGACATGAACAGAATGAGATAGATATGAATCGACTGAGATAGAGATAAAATGAAGAAAATCATAAAAACAAGCATTTCTCTTCACATATCTCTCTATAAACACACATACACAAACACATATATATGCTGTTTAAATATCTTATATATTTGTTGACATCGGAAATAGAGTATTAATACTTATATATTTCTATATATCTATCTATCTATCTATATATATATATATATATATATATATATATATATATATAAATGGATATAAATATATATATATATATATATATATATATATATATATATATATATATATATATATATATATATATATATATATATATATATAATTTGGTCACCGGCGTAGCCAGTGTCAGCAGTTCATACGCTAATTTTTATCTCGTGTATGATGCGACCCCTTAAAATTAGCTTCAAATTGCGTCTTCAAAAGTCGCATGATACGCGAGTATATAGATTATTTGTAAGGAATCAATGGATTTTTATCCGACATTATTTCCTAAGGTTATGTTATAAATACTCATATTTGTGTTGATGCCGTTTTATTTTATAAAGTGTGAATTATATATATAAATATATATATATATATATATATATATATAGTGGTACTCGTTTCGAAATAACCTTAGGTATTTCGGCTTGTAATTGAACAAACCAATACCCAAGGAAAAATGAGGAATAAAAAAAAGAAAGAACTAAGAACATGAAATTGAAACGGAATCAATCGTCTAGAATTAAAGCTCAGAGTCCTAAAAAAAAACCCTCCAAAACGAGTAAAAGTAACTACGTAAAGTGTTCAATACACTAAGTAGAGCAAACCTAATATAATATATAGCTATATATTCTGTTCTATTTTTTACCTATTTGGCCAGGTTACCCTGACGATCCGTGTATGTGAAACATAGGTAAGTTTACCTGGCTCTTTAAGTTTATATTATATTTTTATATATATATATATATATATATATATATATATATATATATATATATATATATATATATGAATATGAAAAAACAGGTGATAGTTTTTTTATTTTTTAATCCGATAGATTATATTCCTTAAAAGTTATATTTTTTTAACATTTTAGAAATTGCTTTTTTAGGATACTAAAATGAACAGATGTGTATATTTTGAGAGCCATTGAAATATTTGTGTATAAAGTCACTTTTTATCTTTGCTTGGTCATCGAAGCGGTTCTATGCCGGTAGATGTAAATAAATAAGCATACCATTTAATAAATAAACACAGTCTACGTCTACTCAAACATGAGTATCCACTAAAAATAATGCTTAAGTAATAATATGTAGATAAAGAGAGAGAGACAGAGAGAGAGAGAGAGAGATAGAGAGTGAGTGATGGGGAAGGGAGAGCGTAAATATCTACACCCTTGTGCAAACTAATTGAAACAAAACGAATAATTTTGTTATTATTTACTTTCTTTTCGTATTTTTCCAATGAAGCATTACCCAATGCACATGTTAATACTTCGTATGTTCATTCCACAAAGTCGTTTTTTTTGCAGACTGACCACAGATTCTCGATTGAATTTAAATCAGACGAGTTTCGGGGCCAACCTTTAGTATTTTGATTTGCTCACTGGTAAGGCTTGCCATTGGGTTCCTGCAGCGTTACAATTTTCGTACGCTTCCTTGGAGTAGTATCCATCGCAGACAAAGACCGTAGGACAACTAATCGACAGTCGAGACAATCACAGATGCAATCACAGATGCCATCACAGATGATGCAATATTTTGCAATGCCAAACAAATTTCATCATACACCCAAAAATAGATTCAAATTACGGCACGCCACTGTAAATGAACTAATCTGAGGAAAATAGAAATCGATTACACCCTGTCACTCCAGTGGGTCTAAAACTGACCGTACGGTGAATGAAAGGATACTAAAGCGTCTGTTTTAATTAATCTGCACAACGGTGTACATAACAAAGAGCGTGAAAGAATGAAATGAATGTAGAATTATTTACAAAATCTCGCTTAGTTTTGGGAGAAAGTACACACTTGGGACACTCAATGAATATTGAACTAACTCTAAAAGTCTACGCTGTTATGAAATTCCTAGATAGACAGACAGACTGATAGAAATGCAGGGTCGGTGATGCTCCGGTAGAAATACTTTGTTGGATACTATAATGATAGCGATTGACATTACATTTAAATTTTGAACATTGTAGTTAACAGGGAAGCAGGAGAGTTCCAGAGGTGAGAAGTTCGAAAAAAGAAACTATTAGAATAGAATCTTTGGTTAAGCAACAAATGGCTATAAAAAGGCAATGTTGATTCTTTACGGCTAATTAGTTCAAATAATGCACTGAGTATTATTTACGTCAAGTGGCAATAATTATAAGTAAAATGATGCACTAAAATAAGTAACCAAGTAATCGTTTTAAGTTCTCTAAATATCGGTGCCTTTTTAAATTCATTTGGTGATAGTGTCGAACAGTCAGATATTAGATGATTAATAGTCTCCTCAGAGCGTGTACAAAAATTATTTTTTTACAGTATATAGCAACAACAATAGCCACGGCAGTGAAGGTGTTTTATTTTTATTTTTTTATCGCAGATCGTGCAATTATATCCTCACGTTGATTGATCACTGTTTACGTTTCCAGATTATGCTGATAGACGTATGAAAAGATCATTTTCTTCTTTTTCTTTTCTTTCCCCGTCTCGAGTAAGCAGATTCGTTTCTCACCGTTTTAAATTTTCTGTCTTCCACTGATGCTTTATCCACCACCCCCCATGTAAAGAAAATAAAAAAAAAACGAAAAAGAAATTGAAAAGATGCTTTCAAAATAAAAAAAAATAAAGCATCAAAAGTAGAAAAAAAGAAATAAGTTAATAAGGAAAATTAAATTGCGTATAAAATCGAGTTGATCTGCAGGGTCATCGGTTGAAAAGATGCGGACGCACACAATTAGGGATTTCTTTGTGTGGACTAAAGTTGGCGGGAAAGGATTTAAAGAAACAGACGAACATGTCAAGAGAAAGAGAAAATGAAGAATTAAAAAAAAAAGAGAAAAAGAATAAAAACAATGGGAAAGGTCCAATCGTTACTGCTTTTCTTCGGTCCCTGACCCGGTTCGCTTTCAGAAGATGGACCTTGTCCGGCCTCATGAATAATTATGAAAATATTTAAAAGACTATAAAATTTGGTTATTTATTATTGGCTAGATGGATGAGATGTGGACAGCGTCATAAAAGATAGAAGACGTTGGTGGGGTTGCGTAAAGATGGCGGGGTTGGATAAAGCCATGGAATAAATGGGAATTTGCTTTGGAATTGGGGCGATGAAAATGGCAGAGAATAACGTAGGGAACTTGGAAAAAAATGGAAATGAGGAAGACCTTGATGGTGGGAGAGAATATGGCAAAGTGGGGATCGGAAGAAGAAGAAGAAGGAGGAGGAGGAGGAGGAGGAGGGAAATAAAATTAAGGAGGAGTATGGGAGGGGTGAGGGAGGAGAAGAAGGTGGATGGGGAGGTGGGGGAGGAAAAGAAGAATGAAGATGGGGAGAAAAAGAAGGAAGAGGAGGAGGCGGAGAAGAAGTAAGAGAAGAAACATAATAATAATAATAATAATAATAATAATAATAATTGAGAAAAGAAAGAAAGGTAAAAGAAGGACAGCAACAACAACAACAACAAGAAAAAGAAGAAGGAGGATGATGACAATCATAATAATAATAATAATAATAATAATAATAATTGAGCGAAGATTAGAATTTAAGAAAGAAGAATTAAAGAAAACGAAAAGAAAAGAAGCGAGAGAATAAGTTATGGGGAGTTGAAAATTTCTCAGTTCAACGTTTAATCTAGAAGTTTTCAGCCCCTTCTTGTATATTCTCATTTCTCATAGAAGAAGAAGAAGAAGAAGAAGAAGAAGAAGAAGAAGAAGAAGAAGAAGAAGAAGAAGAAGACTTGATTAGATATAAAAGAAAAAGAAGAAAAAAACAATGTTTTATTTAAAGTAGAAATTGGCAAGAATTACATTGAAGGAAAGAGAATATTGAGAAGGGAGTGTAGATAGAACGTTAATAAAAAAGCAAGAGCAACATATTTGGTTAAAAATGAAGAAAAGTAAAATAACCGTCGGGAAAAAAGAAGGAAAAAATAAGAAGTATAGCAAATTGCCGACGATGACAATGATGACAGAATTCTTAATGACGTTGGTGAAAAATGAACTAAAAAAATAGTAAAGCAAGCCAAGAACAATTGTAATGAACGAAAACTAGAGAAAAATGAAAGGAAACACAAAAGAATGAATGAAAGAAAAAAAGAAAAGAAAAAGTGATAGAAAGAAATAAAGACAAAAAAATCACTAAAGAAAAAATTAAAAACGCAAGAAATACAAAATCGTAAAGAGGAAAAAAAAAGTAAATTAAAAAAAATATGGATGAATAGAAATAAACTATTTTTAAGCAGCTCCTTGTTTGCAGATAAATTTTCCAGCCGCTAAAAAGGGGGCAAAGGTCAACCGATTGGGTCTTTCCACAGATTGGCGCGAATTATGGTTGAGATCTGCTTTATTTGCAGCTCTTTAGGATTGTATTTGATAAAAGAAATACGAAACACGAATAGACAACGCGTTTCTGCGTTGTGTACTTAGAAAAATTTGACTTAAGCACGAATCTATGGCTCTGAATCAGAACATAACACATTACGTCTGTTGTGGCTAACCCACTCTTTTCTCTGTAAGTGTGAACAGAACGTACACATTATTGTGTGGGAAAAGTGTTTAAACGTCTCCTTGTGTGGGTACATATCTCTAATGTTTGATCTCACTGCTTATGTGCGCTTGTCTTCAAGATAAAGGTATTATTCTAATTAAATGTGCTTGTCTATCTGAAGTTTTAATTTGATGCGCAAAGTCATGAAAAAGGTAAATACGAGACACAGCGATATTTTGGAGCAAGAATCTTTCCTAAGTAGGTCTTTAAACACACGCCCACATCAAGCAAAATCAAGAGTTTAATGTGGGCAGGGCTAGGTAAGTATGAGTAGATTTTGTGATGTCAACGAACATCCGTTACCACTTTTGCAATATCAACGAATACTCGTGGTCATTTTCGTAATGTTCGTTGTAGTAGAGACTTTGTAATCGCAGATACAACTACAGTAACGCCGTTGAACAATACTGGTGTCGGACGCCTTTGAATAACAATCGCACTAATAGTACTTGCACGATAATACTCGCTCGAATAGTAACCACTGAATAGTGATCCGAATAGTAATTCGGATAGTGAGATATTCACTAACCGCCCCACGCCGTCGGATGTCGCACAAGGCCGAGTTTATTGTGGGGTATCTGAGCCCGTAGCCAAAATTTCTCCGTACACGCTGTAAAAACGGAGTCGGGTAGCTGTCTCTCGAGACGAGACTCTGCCCTTCGACATAGCCTCGTCTGGGGATCCTTTCTACCCGGAGGCAGAGAGTTTGACCAGCACACTTCCGAAGTAATCCGGAGAGTGAGATATATACCTTTCCTTTACCCTCACGTGATTTACAAATTCAAAATGGGATCACCTGTGTTTGTTCTCTGGTGATCTGTGTTCAAACTCCAGTGTCGGCAACGACATTTTATTCCTATATAACAGTAGATTTCAAAGCTTTTTACTCTTGGGTCTGTCTATACTTCTGAGATGAGGTATTATGTACATTATTTACATTATTCGGACTATTGTCCTCATCTTTGTCGCCATATTTATTACAACGTTTCGGCCCTTCAGTATCTGTCTATATTTCTGAGATGAGGTATTATGTACATTATTTACATTATTCGGACTATTGTCCTCATCTTTGTCGCCATATTTATCACAACGTTTCGGCCGTTGTACGCTCCGGTCTTCTTCAGGCGGTTGGAATGTCGAACTGAACCCTTTACTTCGCTCACTGGGGTAGACTGTTCTAGTTCCACGTACCATGTTTGATGGATGTCAGTTATCAGTTATCTCCTGTTAATTTCCATCTGAAAGTTCTCCACTGCCTTAACCGGGTATTGAACTCACACTCTTTGGGTCCTGTCACTGGATCTAACCAACGCCTTTATTCACTTTGCCATGTGTCCTTGAGGACACATGGCTTTTTACTCTTGTATCGAATTTATCAGATTTGTTATCATTTTCTTTTCGAATAGCTGACCAAAGTCTGATTGAGAATCCGAAGCAAATCTTTTTTCAAAATGTTTTTTTCATGATATTTTTTTCGTTAATGGATATATTCGTTAGCATTTAGAGCAGGAAATAAATGTCCCCATGATAACCTTTTTATAACTTTTTAAACCTGCAGCTATTTTTTATTGTAAGGCGTTGAGCTTAATCCTCTCCAAAAAGAAAAAAATTGTCTAATGTCTAAAGAGGCACTGTTCACACATTTCATACAATCCAGGAAATTTGAATGCCAATGGTACAAATTATTGAACATAAAATCCGACATATTCATGGTGATTACGTCGAAATTCAAACTGAGGAAATGAACATTCATAAAAAAATGACAATATATCACGTTTATAAATGCTGATTCATTTACATTACTGCTTGCTCTGTGATAAAAAAGAAGTGTCTTTCTTCTGGCTGCTCTGAGATTAAAAGAGGTGTTTTTTCGTCCGGCTGCCCTGTGATTAAAAAAGGTGTATTTTTCTGGCTGTTCTGAGATTGAAACTTGTGTCTTTCTTCTGAATGATCTGAGATTAAAACAGGCAACTTTCTTTTGGATGCTCTGATTAAAACAGTTGTCTTTCTTCTGGCTGCTTCAGTATTAAAAGTGGTGTCTTGTTTCTGGTTGTCCTGAGAAAATAACAGGTGTCTTTCTTATAGCCGCTCTAAGATTAAAAGCGGCGTCTTTCTTCTGGCTGCTCTGACATTAAAAGATTTATCTTTCTCCTGCCTGCCTTGAGATTAAAAGATGTCTTTCATCTGTCTGCTCTGAGATTTAAAGAGGTGTTTTTTTTTCGTCTGGCTGCTCTGTTAAGTGTAAAATGCAAGAGAAATATGATGAAAGTAATATGAAAAAAAAGGAAATTAAAAAAGACAGTTAATAATCCATATAGTGATGTCCAATTGGTAAATACGCTGCCTCCGAATAGCACCTATCACCATTACGTTGTGTTACAGCCTTATTCGAACTTATTCATAAAGTAACTCTGGTTTAAAGGTATATTTTTTATTAGTGTATTTTAATATACGAAAACACACGGTCATATCGCGTTGAAAGTTAAGCGATATTGACCTTGGTCAGTATCTAGTTGAGTGGCCGTTTGGGAATACCGGGCTCCGTAAGTTTAGATGTGTGAGTGGTGTAATGGATAACGGCAAGGAATTGGAAATCGGAGAGCCGAGTTCTAATTTCAGTCGTTTTTTTTTTTTTATATTCCCTTATGCGCAAAGACCATTGGGAACGGTATTAATCCACCTCTTCTCCCTCCAGCTATGGGTGAATCAGAATCATTATTATCTCAAAAAACTTCTTACAATCTAAAAATAATTTCTAGCGTTAAATAAGTGTTGATAAACCGTAAAAAAGAAATAAAACAATCTAATATTAGAAGAATAACCGCTAATAATTTTCCCCTTTTTATACTATTCCTGTTACACTTGGTAGTATTAGATCAAATTATTTGAATATGTTGTAGGAAGCATTGTCATGTATTAATAATTTTGATTAGCGTTTCTTTCATATTCTTTCTCTTGCTTTTACACTTTTTTGAGCCCTGCGTTCTTGAACAATTTTAATCCCTCTCAAAGGGTTAAAAGATATCATTCTATCTTCCCTGATTAAGAAAATTAATGTTACGAATGAAAAGTAAATGAAAGAGATTAACTCTTTGAGAATTCCGTTTCTGAACAATTTTAACTCTTTTGCATGAAATCCTGAATCAAACTTCGCAAATAATTGGTATATAACTATAGTACGCCGTTGAGCAATACTAGTGTCAAACGCCTTCCAACAGCAATCGCACTAATAGTACTTTCTCGCTAATACTCGCTCGAATATTAATCTGTATAGTGATCAGAATAGAGAAATAGTATAGTGAATATAGTAGAAAAATAGTATCGAGTAGAAACGGTGATCCGAATAGTAATAGAGGATAGACTTGAAATAAAGATCAATCGTCATGCGATTTCCTATATACTATGGTCACGGGATCTACTTAATTCAATAATGGGATCGCCTGTGTTTGCTCACTGGCAATCGATGTTCAAACTCAAGCGTCAGCAGTGACATTTTATTCCTATATAAGACCTTCCTTGAGATGAATTGATTTAAAAAATTATCTTAATATCCTCATGTCATGACTTAATTACTTTCTATTCACCTTATCACAATAATAACCCTTCACTTCCTACTACTCCCACTTTGACCCATATTACACAACGCAATCATGCTTACCATTTTAACAATAATCATCTACCTTGAGTGGCTCACAAATTTGCAAAAACTTAATGAATATTCGAAGAGAATAAGAAATAATATAAAAACATTAAAAAATGAATAATTAATAAAGCTTCGTGTAAAACAACCGATTTTGGGCTATGACCCACTTTGGTATTTCTAAAATTCTGATGCACCCCCACTGTAATATTTAATTCTTACATATTCGAAATTTTACTGCAATTCACGTGAAGGAATCTTAAAATGCCATTAACATGGTCTCTAAACAAACCTCCAAAGACCATGGTATCCATGAAAGAGAAAAATTAAAAAAACAAAAAGCCAGTTAAATATATATAGTTTCAAAACATATAATAGAGAACTGAAAGGCAGAAATATAAAATATTTGAATGAAAGCTTATTCTGTAATATACTTTGATCATTTTAATCAGGAAATAATAATGCAAAATGAAATTTGATCTGACGTTGGTCTCGTAAGCCGAAGGGTGACCATCCTACGCATGCCTCACCAATATATTACCATGCCCTCAAGGTAAAAAGTTTAAGCTGTTTCTCGGGAAAACACATACATATATACAAGTGGCAATATTCATGATTGGTCTCCTTTTAAATTGTATTTTTTTTTTGGAGTGGATTTGTTTTTTTGAGCCAGATATGATACTTGGTTTCCCTGTGCAAAAAGCAACTTTTTTATTTTTTGTTTTGCCTTATAAGCATTTACATATGACTGACAGATTTTGATGTAAAGTGAATCAAAAAGAAATCTTGTTTGAAGTGCAGTATAACTCAGTGGTTCTCAAATGATTTTGGACCATGCCCTATTTTGGTATTTCTAAAATTCTGGTGCCCCCTCCCCCCTGTAATATTTAATTCTTACATGTAAGCCAATTACCCATATACGTATGTACACACAAAATATTTCTATGTATGCATACTGTATATGAATCATATATATTAACACACATTAACATTAACACTCTCACTCAGACGCAGTAGAAAACAATTCACTGTTAATAACTCATTCTCAAATTGCCCCCCCTTATTCTGTTGGTATAGTAAGCCAAAGGGTACACATCTTACGCATACCCCACCAAAATATTGCCATGCACCCCATCTTGGTAATCATTCGTCTAAAATCTTCATAGAATTTCAGACTATTACTTATTCGGTCGAGTTATCTCGAACATTCATGGATCTATCATACAAACCATCACGTTTCTGCATCAAGGTGAGACGGCCATTAGGGAGGCATTTTATATCATAACATAGCTTGTCAATGTCTGGTGCTTGCTGGGCAACCAACCCGACTTGCTACTTGGCTAGTTGCCCAGACCAGCAGATTACTCCCGAGTTCTTGTTTTGCTCTCCAGCAGTCCCCTGCAAAGCGCATTCTGCGTCCGCTTTAGATTACAGAAATATCAGTGATGGATCCATAGATTTAGATGGATATTGCCTCCAGGAGATGTTAAGTATAACTCTCAGCATTCGAGTATAGTTTCAATCAACCTTAGACGGGATGAATTCTTCTGAAAAAGATGCGAAAAATCTTATCTACCAGACAAGCACAAGCGGGGACGCTGTCGATCCACTGCAGAGGCGGTGTTAATGTATGATGCCACTGCCTGGACATGAACTAGCTTTACTTAATGTTGTTCTAGACACAACATTCAACTAAATGTTGTTAATTTGTTTTTCAAAATGTAGAAGACTATTACTACTACCTGTAAATAAACAAGAAAAATAAAAAGAAGCCAATACTTCTTCAAAAACAACGAATTCAGTTAACTTAAGCCTGTTAATAACGAGATGTGAAAATATGAGAAATAAGATTAAATAAATACTAGGACAATTTAATAAAATAAATACTACGATAATTTAATGAAATGAATACTAGGACAATTTAATGAAATACATACTAGGACAATTTAACGAAATAAACACTAGGGCAATTTAATGAAACAGATACTACGACAATTTAATGAAATAAATACTAGGACAATTTAATGAAATACATACTAGACCAATTCAATGGAATAAATACTAGGACAATTTAATTAAATAAATACTAGGTCAATTACATGAAATAAATACTAGGACAATTACATGAAATAAATACTAGACCAATTTAATGAAATAAATACTAGGGCAAATTAATGAAATACATACGATACCAATTCAATGGAATAAATACTAGGAAATTCAATGAAAAAATACACTAGACCAATTTAATGAAATAACTACTAGGACAATTTAATGAAATAAATATTAGTGCAATTTAATGAATTAAATACTAGGACAATTTAATGAAATAAATATTAGGGCAATTTAATGAAATAAATACTAGGACAATTTAATGAAATACATACTAGACCAATTCAATGGAATAAATATTAGGACAATTTAATTAAATAAATACTAGGGCAATTACATGAAATAAATACTAGGACAATTACATGAAATAAATACTAGACCAATTTAATGAAATAAATACTAGGACAATTTAATGAAATAAATATTAGACCAATTTAATGAAGTAAATACTAGGGGAATTTAATGAAATAAATACGAGACCAATTAAAAGAAATAAATACTATGATAATTTAAAGAAATGGATATTAGACCTATTTAATGAAATAAATAATAGACCAATTAAAAGAAATAACTACTAGGAAAATTCAAGGAAATAAATACTAGACCAATTTAATGAAATAAATACTAGGGCAATTTAATGAAATAAATATTTGGAAAATTTCATGAAATAAATACTAGGACAATTTAATGAAATAAATACTAGGGAAATGTAATGAAGTAAACACTAGGATAATTTAATGAAATGAATAATAGACCAATTTAATGAAATGAATAAAGAGCGATTTAATGAAATAAATACTAGGCCAATTTAGATAATAATTAACAATGTTTCATCTGAGAAATTCAGATAACGTAAGATGATTACTAATTAGTGTAAAAGAGAAATACCGTGAAATAAATATTAATTAAAATCAATACTAAATGACAATAGTTCATCTAAGTAATTCAGACTACGACAGGTTTGGAATCCATTATCCGGATTTCTTGGGACCGGAAGTGCTTCGGTTTTAAAATTCTTTTCGGACTACAGGCTATTTAATTAGTATATAGAATTTATAAAATTAGACAGCTTGGGAATTGAACCCAAGCATAAACATGATATATATTTAAATTTCATAACACAGATTATAAAAATACCCTGAAGATAGTTTTATATAAATAACATATACCCAGAAATAATCTTATATAAAATTTAATAAATTTTCTGTACATACAAATACGGGTAATGACCTCTAGCCATGGAATGCTCATACGGATTTTTAAGTGATGAAATTAAGATTTTACGCAAAAATAATGTTTTGTACTTTCTGTAAGTGTATACAAACATGGTCACTACTTACAAAAATATATAAATGCAGGATTTTTGACATTTTGAATAATATCTTTACTGAGCACGAAACACCTGTAAAATAATCCACGAATGATGGTTTTGTTGTAACGATGGCTAACAAAAAAAAAAAAAAAAAAAATAGCGCTAACGTAGGCTACGTAGCTGGTTTTTCTGAAAGATCTCACTTGTAGCCTGTCATAACAGCACCTGAAAAACCTTGGTATTTTGGAGATTTTCGGATTTTTGTATAATTTCGTATAAAAGATAATCAATCAGTATTGCTGTTAAGTGTAGAATGCAAAAAAAATATAATAAAAGTAATATGAAAAACAAAGAAATTAAAAAAGACATATAATAAATAAATATATATTAAACAGACTTATAATAAATAAATATATATTAAATATATTAAATATATATTAAATATATAGAGTTTCAAAACATATGAGAACAGAAAGGCAGAAATATAAAATATATGAATGAAAGCTTATTCTGTAATATACTTTGATCATTTTAATCATGAAATAATAATGCCAAATTAAATTTGAGCTCATCACAAAATAACTGTTAGTGAGATCCTTGTACGTCATATTTGATACAGATAGATTTTACATGAGGTACCAATTTAGTCAGCTTAAGTCTCAAGTCTCCTCGTTTGGTGATGTCCAGTCGATTTGTTGTCTTCAATAACAAATCATTTACAACATTAAAGCTAAACTAATTCACTGGTAATAAATTATTTTCGAATTTCCCCCTTATTCTTATAGTACTATAAGCTGAAGTGTGCACATCCTACGCATGGTCAAGAAAAATATTACTATGCCTCACCGATGAGGGTAAGCGCCCCATGTTGGTAATCAGCGATTTAGATAGACGGTTTCTGACTATTTTCTTAGCTTGTTGAGTGAAGATTTTGAACTGGAAAACAAAGTTTTAAGTCAAGTGAAATCCTAAGAAAAAAAGTGAAAGATATATTGAGAAAGAAAGAAGAAGATGGAAAAATTATATGAAGGAAGAGATAAAATAGAACAACGAGGATATAGAAAGAACGTTAGAAGAAAAGAGGAAGAAAGAAAAGTACTGGAAAATGAAGAGAAATAAATTTTTAAAAATGGGTGAAGGAGGGACAGAAGCGAAAAAGAGTAAAGAGAAACGAGAAGGAAAAAGAGAATAAATGATCGTGATAGACACTGTCTCAAAGAGTGAGAGGAAAGTAAATGGAGAGATTGCGACGCGTAATCAAGCAAACACGGATGTAATATGGCCGACATCAGACGGTAATGTGTCGACATGCGCAGATTGATTGGCTGAACCCCTAAAAACACGAAGTGTCGTTGACATTGCAAACAAAACGTGAGATTCGCTCCCGTCGAATACAATGGAAACTAAACGAAACATCTTTGCTTTCCATAACATCGTTTTGAGTCGCCATTTTCTCTTATATTCCACACGTTATATACCCTCTATGTTTTAGGGGCCGAAGATTTTAATAGATTCTTATTGATTTCATTCGTTTATTCATTGTCATTTTTAACATTCCCTTTTTCTTTTATTTATTTATTTTGGCTCGTGCCTTTTCATCTAACTTTTGGCGTGTTTTCTTCTTTTTCGCTTTTTCATTCTTTCTTCTTATTCTTATCACTTTTTCTTTTTACACTTCATTTTACAATCTTCTTCTTTCTGTTTATTCTTTTTGTTTTCAATATTCTCGATCTTTTCTTCTTCATCATCTCCTTCTTGAACTTATTTTCTTTCATTTTCTTTTTCTTCCTTCCTTTCTCTTTTTATTCCTAGTCTTTTTGTTCCTCACCCACCTTCTTTTCCCTTTCCCTGGCATTTTCTTTCTTCTTTTTCACTTTTATCTTTCTGCCTGTATTCTTGGCATTTAGTTCCCCACCTTTCTTTTTCTTCTTCACTATATTCTTCTTCTTCTTCTTCTTCTTCTTCTTCTTCTTCTTCTTCTTCTGCTCATGCTTCTTTATCTTCTTCTTCTTCTCCTCCTCTTCCTACTTCTCGTGCTTCTTCTTCTTCTTCTTCTCGTCCTTCTTCTTCTTCTCCTTCTTCTTCTTCTCGTCCTTCTTCTTCTTCTTCTTCTTCTCGTCCTTCTTCTTCTTTTTCTTCTTCCTCTCGTCCTTCTTCTTCTTCTCCTCCTCTTTCTTCTTCTTCTCCTCCTCTTACTTCTCGTGCTTCTTCTTCTTCTTCTTCTTCTTCTTCTTCTTCTTCTTCCTCTCGTCCTTCTTCTTCTTCTTCTCATCCTTCTTCTTCTTCTTCTTCTTCTCGTCCTTCTTCTTCTTCTTCTTCTTTTCTTCTTCTTCTTCTTCTTCTTCTTTCCTCTCGTCCTTCTTCTTCTCCTCTTTCTTCTTTCCTCCTCCTCCTCCTACTTCTCATTCTTCTTCTTCTTCTTCTTCTTCTTCTTCTTCTTCTTCTTCTGCTTCTTCTTCTTTATCTTCTTCTTCTTCTCCTCCTCTTCCACTTCTCGTCCTTCTTCTTCTTCTTCTTCTCGTCCTTCTTCTTCTTCTTCTTCTTCTTCTTCTTCGTCCTTCTTCTTCTTCTTCTTCTTCTTCTCGTCCTTCTTCTTCTTCTTCTTCTTCTCGTCCTTCTTCTTCTTCTTCTTCTTCCTCTCGTCCTTCTTCTTCTTCTCCTCCTCTTTCTTCTTCTTCTCCTCCTCCTACTTCTCTTCTTCTTCTTCTTCTTCTTCTTCTTCTTCTTCTTCTTCTTCTCTTCCTCTCTTCTTCTTCTTCTTCTTCTCATCCTTCTTCTTCTTCTTCTTCTTCTCGTCCTTCTTCTTCTTCTTCTTCTTTTTCTTCTTCTTCTTCTTCTTCTTCTTCCTCTCGTCCTTCTTCTTCTTCTCCTCCTCTTTCTTCTTCTCCTCCTCCTCCTCCTACTTCTCGTGCTTCTTCTTCTTCTTCTTCTTCTTCTTCTTCTTCTGCTCATGCTTCTTTATCTTCTTCTTCTTCTCCTCCTCTTTCTTCTTCTCCTCCTCCTCCTACTTCTCGTGCTTCTTCTTCTTCTTCTTCTTCCTCTCGTCCTTCTTCTTCTTCTTCTCATCCTTCTTCTTCTTCTTCTTCTCGTCCTTCTTCTTCTTCTTCTTTTTCTTCTTCTTCTTCTTCTTCCTCTCGTCCTTCTTCTTCTTCTCCTCCTCTTTCTTCTTCTCCTCCTCCTCCTCCTACTTCTCGTGCTTCTTCTTCTTCTTCTTCTTCTTCTTCTTCTTCCTCCCTTCCTTCTTCTTCTTCTTCTCATCCTTCTTCTTCTTCTTCTTCTTCTTCTCGTCCTTCTTCTTCTTCTTCTTCTTTTTCTTCTTCTTCTTCTTCTTCTTCTTCTTCTTCCTCTCGTCCTTCTTCTTCTTCTCCTCTTCCTTCTTCTCGTCCTTCTTCTTCTTCTTCTTCTTCTTTTTTTTCTTCTTCTCCTCCTCCTCCTCGTCCTTCTTCTTCTTCTTCTTCTTCTTCTTCTCCTCGTCCTTCTTCTTCTTCTTCTTCTTCTTCTTCTTCTTCTCGTCCTTCTTCTTCTTCTTCTTCTTCTCGTCCTTCTTCTTCTTCTTCTTCTTCTTCTTCTTCTTCTTTTCTCGTCTTTCTTCTTCTTGTCATTATTCTTCTTTTTCTCGCCCTTCTTCTTCTTTTTCTTCTTCTTATTATTCTTCTTCTTCTTTATGAAATGTGTTGCATAGAATTGATTCCATTTTTTCATTCAATTACCCAGCATTGTTATCATATGCAAACTATACATCATATTCTCGCATATACAGGGGGTCCATAAAGTTTGTGTGTATTTAGGTAGCAATCCTTCTTTCATGCACCCTTCCTTGAATATGAGCGATACGGTGCTTTGATTTAGTTTGTATGTAGTATGTATTCATATACTGTTTTATTTTCAAAATACGGTCAAGATATTGTGTCCATGTTCGCTATATAAATTCATCCATACAACAATCTATTTCTTGTTAACAGTCTTTCAAACCTTGAAAATGGCTAAATGTATAGCAGAAAGCGCTCGGAAAGAAAGAACAATTGGACAGTTTTTACACAATTTCTTATGTAATCGTATAATGTTTTCTATTCGGAGGATAAATTATTTTACACAATTTATCCCCCGAATAGAGAAATTATAAGATTACATGAGTAAATGTATAAAAAAATATATCAAAGAATCTTGTCTGTCATAATTAATGAAACGTGCATATATATATATATATATATATATATATAAATATTATGAAATGTACAAATCGGACAATTATTTAAGACATTTTTTATGTTTATACGTTCTTTTTATAGATAACAATGTCTAAGTAAATGCACTGTTTACAATAAACCTTATTAACAACATTTACCGGCCTGAATGTCCGAGAAACTTTCATAGAAAAATTTCTTTAAGTAAATGCTCTGTTTATAATATTATAATAATTTACTTAAATATTTATATCTATAAAATGAACGCATAAACATAAGAAATGTCTTAAATAATTGTCGGACTTTGTCCATTTCATAATGTATGACGTCATTTGTTTACATTTGGATACGCATTGAGCAGATATGAATGAATGAGAGAAAATTATGGAGAATTGTGTTTAAAAATCGGTTAATGTACGTTAGGCTATATGTCGGTTCCGTATAGGATACAGGTTCGATTCCTGTGGGAGGAGGCATATTTTTCTATGAAAAATTCTCGGATATTCAGGTCGGTAAATGTTGTTAATACTGTTTATTATAAACAGAGCATTTACTTAAATATTTGTATCTATAAAAAGAACGTATAAACATAAAACATGTCTTATATATATATGTATAGTTTTACGATTATGTTTCAAATTATTCTAGAAAGAAATAATTTTTGATCCGAATATAACTATTTTTAAGCATTTTATATCGCTGTTTGTTAACGTTGTAATCATTATTTCTTTTGTGACGTACGGTGGCCATTAACGAGTAAATATAACTCAAGACTCCAATGTTAAGATAAAATAGTATTTAATTACAACAGCAAATTAATACTTAACAAGAACAAAGAAGTAAAAGTCAACCAAAGATAATTAACCATTTCAGTGAATAACTAGTTATTAGCGCCGCTCGGCTTAACGTCCGGTACATCCTAAATCAAAATCCCAATCATTTTCGCAAATTAATTCAAACTAATTCTGTATATATATATATATATATATATATATATATATATATATATATATACGCATCCGAAAATTTTAAATTGGTTGTGCACTCTTGAAAAAATAAGTGCGAATTTGTAAATAATGACTATTACTACTAATATTACAAGGCTCTTCTTCTTCCCAGAATTGAGCTCTCTTAGTCATTGGTGTGTTTATTCACAGAATAAGTACGTAAAGATTCGCCTTTCTTTCAACTGTGCGCCGATGGCTTAGCGGGGAAATCTCCGAATGTTGCCGAATCAGTCGTGTTCCGATCCCGGCTTGAAGCAATCGGATGTCTAGCCACAATGATGAGCTGTGAAATAGTCGATATGCGGATAACAATATATATGCCCCCGAAAAACTTAAATTCGTTTGTGCACTCTTGGAAGATAATTATTACGAACATTACATGGCTTTCAGGTTAATATCGTATTCCCTAGTTTTGGAGTTTTCTGTTTACTTTATACATGTTAGTACTTTCCTGTATACTTTATACATGTTAGTAGCTTATTCTGTAGTTTCTTGGGCTTTTATCTATGTTTTAGTTATCTATATATAATTGTAGTTACACCCGTATAATATATTTTTCACTGAATGATGTTCTGAAAACTATATACCCTTTCTCTGTCAAATAATACTTAGATATTTCTAGAGTTTTCAATTATAACAACCTTATTTTGTTCTTACTCCACGTCTTTTCTTCTTCTTCTTCTTCTTCTTCTTCTTCTTCTTCTTCATCTTCTTCTTCTTCTTCTTCTTCTTCATCTCTTCTTCTTCTTCTTCTTCTTCATCTCTTCTTCATCTCTTCTTCTTCTTCTTCTTCTTCTTCATCTCTTCTTCTTCTTCTTCTTCTTCATCTCTTCTTCTTCTTCTTCATCTCTTCTTCTTCTTCTTCTTCATCTCTTCTTCTTCTTCTTCTTCTTCTTCCAAATTACCTCTTCTTCATTTCTACTCTTTCCTTTTCCTTTTTTCACTTTTCCTTCTCTTTCATCTTCTTTTATTTCTCACTTCTTCTTCTTCTTCTTCTTCTTCATCTCTTCTTCTTCTTCTTCTTCTTCATCTCTTCTTCTTCTTCTTCTTCTTCATCTCTTCTTCTTCTTCTTCTTCTTCTTCCAAATTACCTCTTCATTTCTACTCTTTCCTTTTCCTTTTTTCACTTTTCCTTCTCTTTCATCTTCTTTTATTTCTCACTTCTTCTTCTTCTTCTTCTTCTTCTTCTTCTTCTTCTTCTTCTTCTTTATTGACTCTTTTTTCTTCTTTTCTGATCTGTCTTCCAATCCAATCCATTTTCGTCGTCGCGAGAAAAAAAAATTTCCAAAATACCTTTATTATTTTTTCCTATTTTTCACAAATCCAATCACTCGAAAATGTCATGGCTGATCGATCACCAATTTCATCGCATAACTCAAGAAAGGTCCTTTTTCATTTAGACTTTTGAAAGTCCTAACCCATTCTGGAAAACAAAAAGGCTCGCACATATCCACTTTCCAGATTTCTCAACATTACCATCAATTCATGGCGTCAAATGTTTACTACTTATTTTATCTGAATTAGAAAGCCTTATTCAATATCTGAGAATCACCAAACATATTCTTAGGTATTCTTGCTTTATTAATAGCCTTGTTATATCCCGCCAACAAAAAAATAAATAAATAGGATTATCCTATTGTTTCCGGCGTTGAAATGTTGTATCAAGATTTTGAGGTTCTTTTTTCTCATGCTATGATTTACAAATCCCAATTTACAAACTGAAAAGAGAGATCTTGGACGACACCGTTTTGGGTGTGATATTTTTGGTACTTCGTCACTAACGTCTCCTGATTTCACTCATAGATATACGGTCGCGATACGATTACGCAAACTAGTTGCCAGGTCAATTTAAATGTTTTTATTTTTCTTCCTATAATGCACAATTCTTGAAGATACCTTTAAAAATACACATGCAAACAATTGCATTCTTTATTATCCCAGGGTTTACGGAAAACTTCCCGGCCTTACCAAAAACATTTGTCCAAAATTCTGATAATTGTCATTTTTCCCCCGATTTGGGAGAATACTTAGACAGATATTTTTATAGTTTTCAATGATAACAACCTTATTTTTTTACTACACCTCTTTCTTCTTCTTCTTCTTCTTCTTCTTCTTCTTCTTCTTCTTCTTCTTCTTCTTCTCGTCTTTCTTCTTCTTCTTCTTCTTCTTCTTCTTCTTCTTCTTCTTCTTCTTCTTCTTCTTCTTCTCGTCTTTCTTCTTCTTCTTCTTCTTCTTCTTCTTCTTCCTCCTTCTCCTCTTCCTTTCTTCTTCTCCTCCTCCTCCTTCCTTCTTCTTCTTCTTCTTCTTCTTCTTCTTCTTCTTCTTCTTCCTCCTTCTCCTCTTCCTTTTTTCTTCCTCCTCCTCCTCCTTCTCTTCTTCTTCTTCTTCTTCTTCTTCTTCTTCTTCTTCTTCTTCCTCCTTCTCCTCTTCCTTTCCTTCTTCCTCCTCCTCCTCCTTCTCTTCTTCTTCTTCTTCTTCTTCTTCTTCCTCCTCCTCTTCCTTTCCTTCTTCCTCCTCCTCCTCCTTCTCTTCTTCTTCTTCTTCTTCTTTTTCTTCTTCTTCTTCTTCTTCTTCTTCTTCTTCTTCTTCTTCTTCTTCCTCCTTCTCCTCTTTTTTCTTCTTCCTCCTCCTCCTTCTCTTCTTCTTCTTCTTCTTCTTCTTCTTCTTCCTCCTTCTCCTCTTCCTTTTCTTCTTCCTCCTCCTCCTCCTTCTCTTCTTCTTCTTCTTCTTCTTCTTCTTCTTCTTCCTTCTCCTCTTCCTTTTCTTCTTCCTCCTCCTCCTCCTTCTCTTCTTCTTCTTCTTCTTCTTCTTCTTCTTCTTCTTCCTCCTCCTCCTCTTCCTTCTCTTCTTCTTCTTCTTCTTCTTCTTCTTCTTCTTCTCGTCTTTCTTCTTCTTCTTCTTCTTCCTCCTCCTCCTCTTCCTTTTCTTCTTCCTCCTCCTCCTCCTCCTTCTCTTCTTCTTCTTCTTCTTCTTCTTCTTCTTCTTCTTCTCCAGTGCCCAACCCGCATATCTCAAATCTGCTTGTCTCTGACATTATCAGCATTTTTGCTGTGATTTGTTGCGGTGTTATGCAAGCTGTAGACTGCTATAATCGCAGCATGGGCATTCAGTCAGTTATGGGCCATGCGTGATACAGGCTTAGGCGATCATGTATCTTTCAATACATGACAGACAAGGCAGATTTTTCCTCCGCAGTAGCTTTCCATTTCTTTCTGCGGTAGACCTGTTACCATCCAAGAACCCTGTCCTTAGCTGGGAGGAGGAGAAGAAGATTCATACCTTTCCCAAGGGTATTAGCACGTAAGTGAATGTCATGAACATGGGGTTTAACTGATATATTAACGTCTATTTTCATAGCTCTGTTCGTTACCTGGTTGATATTCATTAGCGGCATATCAACCACGATAGGTTATTTAATGCCAAAATCTAAACAATTTGAACACAATTCTATCGCTTCAACTAAATATATTTTGAACGAAAATGTATACCTTCAACTACAGATAAAATATATTGCTGGTCATTTTGTGTTAAAACGTGTATTGTTGGTAATTTTTCATATATAAAATGTATTTCTGGAATTTGACTATAAAAATGTTTTTATATACTTTCTGTTGTAGTGTCTTACCTCTAATGAATCTATTATGGATTCTTCCAATTATTATAAAGTAGTTGTAAAAGTAAGCCTCAGTGGGGGTAACGGTGATATAGACTGTTCGGACGAGTTTCGTCCGGTGAGACAGACAGTCCCGAACCCGTTTATGTGGGTTCTACAGGGATTTTTTGGCCAAGCCTACGGGCTCGGATGACCCATGTTAAACTCAGCCTTGTGCTACATATATCCCTCGTGGGTAGCCGGGGGTGGGGCTGTTAAATATTAACGGTGATATAGACTGTTCTACTGAGGATGTTCGCAGCTCCTGTCGAACTCTCTGCTTTTGGCAGAGAGGAAGCCGGACGAGGCTGTGCCGAAGGGCAGAGTTTCGCCCGGGGAATTAGACAGACAGGAACCTTTTTATTCGGGTTCTACAGGGATGTTTTGGCCAAGCCTACGGGCTCGGGTGCCCTATGTTAAACTCGGCCTTGTGACACATATATCCCTCGTGGGGGGAACTGTTAACTATTGACAGTGGTATAGACTGAACCCTGGTCAACCGACACATACTTCCAAGTCGTGTAACAAACTTCTGTTGTATTTACTGTTCAATGCACTATTTATCTGCAACCTCTTGTTTTGTTATTTCATAACCAATTACTTGGTCACAACACTTTCATAATATGTTTGGTTCGTTTGAGGGTTCACTATTTGTCTATAGCTGGGACCCTAACAGGCGCTAACACCCCGAGAGTGGGTGGACCTGGGAAAAAAGCACTTAAGAGGTGGTTCCAGTCTCCTCAGATACTCCAATTTCCCGACTCGTTTATCGTCATGCCCAGAACTAGTTTTGTTTAGTGGTCCGGGACGAGACATTGAAAAATATCCATATGCATCCATTTCTCCTCTCTTATCCCAACCATGTGTTAAATAATAGAGCCGACTGAAATCTTCAGATTTGCTTGGCAACGGATCTAGGAGAAGGAAAACCCTGAACTGTCAAACGCGGGTAGATGTAAATCTTGTCAGTGATGGTTCTACTCGTTTAACGAGTCGACAGCTGCCATGTAAGTCTATGGCGTCGATGAAATGTTTTTGAAAGGAACATAGAAAAGGTGATAGAGAACAAACAATAAACGATTAATTTTTAATTCCTATAACGTCCTCTGAGAGGGGGCACAGTGAAGTAATGGATCGCGGCTTGGATTGCAGAATCGGAGAGGCGAGTTCGAAATCCAGTCGAATCCATAACATTTAATTACGTGCTAATACCCTTGGGTATGTATTCCCTTCTTCTCCACCCACCCAGCTATGGGTAAATAGCCTTGGGTGAAGGAAAACTCTGAATTCAAAACCTAATCCTCAAGATTGGGGCTTTTGTATTAGACTAACATCCTACTCACTTAAAAAATTGGCTTGTTATCGATATGATGCGGCCCTATGTTCTTCAAGGAATTTAAAGGCATAATATATAAAATGTCTTCAATGTAATCCGTAACTGATTTCAAATGCACGTTCCAGTGTATATTCATCGTTCTAACTTTGTACAGGACATGTGATATATATGGCTGCACATAGGATTTTATAGCTATATCTATAATATTTCATGTTATGAAATTTTTTATGCATATATATTTGTTTATGACATTGTATAATGCATTTTCGTATATTTGATTTTGCCATATCATAAGTGTTACTTCATGTGACATTGTACATGCATGTTTGTATCTTTGCTTGTGAAATGTCATAAGTTTACATCATATGACATTGTATATGGATATTCGTACGTTTTTGATGTGTTATAAGTGTTACTTTATATGGCATTGTATATGCACATTTGTAACAATGTTTACGACATGTCATAAGTGTTTTTCATTGTGCATTTTTATGTCTTTTTTTATCATACCATGTGCGTAACTGCCTGTGACATATTTGTATGTTTGATCGGGACCTGTCATCTATGTACCTGCATATGATATCGTATACGTGTATTTGTATCTTTATTCAGAACATGACATTAATATAAGTTGTAAATATGATTTGTGTGATTGATGCGTCGAAGTTTAATTGGTTTTATATTTATTTGTAAAATACTCTCTATGGATAAGGTAACTGCTCGACACTACATAAGTTGTTCTATGTGCATGTTTGTATATTCTTTCGTTAAGTTCTTTATTATCTCCCCACCCCCACCCCATTTTTTGGTGCGCCTATACGCATCCAGTTAATGATAGGGCTTGTGCCTGTATGGTTGTCAGTCAAGCAGTCGAACGTTGGCGTAGGGAAAAACTCCGCGCCAGCGATGTGCATTTTCCTTTAATTAATTGGGAAACCGATTTCCCGCCGATTCCCAGGGGCCTATTTAAACGACCGCTTCGGTCCACCACCCCAGCGCATTGCCCCTGGGGTCAAGGAACAAATCTCGATACATTGGGGAAAATGGCAAATATTTATCATCATCTTGAATATATCTCTCGAAAATCTTGCAGAGAGCGACGAAGAGGATGACTGAAATCACTGTCTCTCGTCAAATCATTCTTCTTCCATTTCCCTTAAGCACATGAAAGTAAATGAGAATTTGCGTTCATTTCTTGATCGTAATGTAATGGTTAACAAGCAGGTTTAGAGACGTTTACCTTGCGAGTTCGATCATAGACAAAGTATTATAAATATAAATTTATAAACAATGATAATAAATATTATTAGTTTGTTCGGAAAATAATGTCCGTATTTCGAATAAACCTTTTGTTCTATTGGGTTGGTGCATAATTATCAGGCGTTTTTGTGGGCGAGTTTTTCGTTAATAAAAATTGCTGTTTTGTTTACTTTTTTTTGTAAATAAAAATATTATTTTATTTTCAGGTTATAAAAATGCGTGTCGATAAACATACTCATTTAAAAATGTTATTGTTGAATTATTATGTTTCTTTTCTTCATATTAAATATTGATTAAAAACGCCTGATAATTATGCACCAACCTAATAAAAAATTATTACAATAATTACCCAAAAACACTTTTTTTTCTTTTTATGTACCGTGTCTTTTCAGGACATAGACTATCATGGTTCCCCATTTCCTCCTATGGCTTGTAGCTCTCAATAAGTTTCGTCAGTCTGCCCCCATCCCCAGACGACGTTCTGTCATCCACTTGCTTAGGCCCGCCAGGTATGTCATCAGCTTAATTCCCTTGTTTCTCTTTCCCTCTATTCGACTTGTGAGTATCAGATTCTCGAGCCCCTCCTTTCTCATTACTTGTCCCAGAGGTTTCACCTGCATCTTCCTGGTGTTAAGTATAAGCTTCCTCCTTGTTTGCATCCTCTCCAAAGACTCATCGTTGCTCACACGCTTGGTCAATGATATGCTTTACATCCTTTTGTAGAACAATACCTCCGTTGGCTCGAGTCTCTCCTTCATCTTTGAGGAAACCGTTCAATATTCGCTGCCGTAAATGAGGACAGATTATTAATCATTCCTAATGATTAAAGTGTCCTGTGAGTTAATTTTATATCAACATGGTCCCGACCTATCATCAAGGGTTAAGTCATTTTTTTACCGTAATAACGTACTTTTCCTTTGACTTTTCTATAAATATTTTCATAGTAATTTTCAAATAAGCTTTCCTCTTTGGTACGTCGACTTTATGAATTTAAGCGCAGTACTAGATTGGCAGCTAGGTCTCATCATTTTATATTTGGAATAGCTAGATGTAACCATAAATTCTTTGCTAACAGTTTCTCCTCTCACAATTTTCGTTATATTCTTAAACCCGCTCCATTTAGTGTTCTCTTCCTTTAATAATTTTTTCTCATATTCTTTCACATTCAACTTTGTGGCTTTATTGCCTTGTTTAAGATAAAAGGATTACAAAATATATAGGGTTTTCCAGTTTTGGCAGCAAACTGGTTGGTTTATTTTACGAGATGTTAATTCTAGATGGGTTATTTAATATTCATTTTGTATAGAGCAGCCAGAGTGGATTGAACTCACTCCTCAGTAGAGAATTTGTAGGGAGTGATGAAGACAGTGAAAGGAAAAAATCAAATCAATCAATAAGTCCCAAATAAAAATAAAATAAGATCGAACAAGGTTTCAAAATTTTGGAACTTGTGTTATTCATGCTTATCGCAAAAATTTTATTATTTGCATGAATTTGATTTTTGATTTGTTTTTTACGGTTTATCAACCTTTATTTAAAGCCAGAATATATTTTTAGATTGTAAGAAGTTTGGGGAGACAATTTTTAGATTGTAAGAAATTTGGGGAGATAATGATTTACTGATACACGTCCTACTATTTAACCCAGAGATTGGGGTACAAGAGGTGGATTCTTAATCATTTTAAATATAAACGAGCCATCTAGAATCGAAACCAGGTTATTCGATTTCCCATTCCGAGAAGTCATCCTGCACCACCCGTACATCCGAGTTTACAACACCTGTTATTGCCAAGCGGTCATCCATCCAAGTACTGACGAGGCCCGATGTTACTTAATTTCAGTGATCGTACGTGAACATGAGATGAACGTTAGCCCTATTTGCATGATGTTTACTGTTTATCAAACCTTAACTAAATCCGAAGTCGTTCATCTTCCCCATGGGATTGCTCGAAAAACGAGAAATGTGTCGAACTACACGCTTTAGCCCGTACATGCATTAATAAACACAATGTTTCAAACCATGCGAAAAGATTTCTTGGTCGACAAGTCTGCGGTCAGGAGATGAGTGACGGATAAATTTGTGTAAGGTTTTAAGAATTTGACCACTGTGAAAAGAAATAAGGCTTTCATGGATCTTCTGCAGTTTTTAATCTCTTGTTTCTCTTTCGATTTCAATTTTGATAATAAGTGAGGCAATGGCACATTTCTAGATAATTCCATATCGCCCAGCGAGGCCAGTGTTCGAGGCAAGTTAGGATATCGGTGGCTATTTTTTACGACATACAAATCCTTTAGAATAAGATTGGCACCAGACATCCGCCCTAATTTTCTTCGGGTGTGTAAGTATCGTATGAAAAAAAAAAAAAGACAAAGAGGAAATAGGAGAATTCAAAAGAAAGAAAGAAAAATATTTGATAAAATACACAGTGAGAAAGCGAAAGGAAGCAGAACATAAACAGAGCAGATAAACTGTCCGAAGTAATATGAAGTAAAATAAGCGAACGAAAGGCTTAAAGGAAAATAGAAATATAATTACTGAAGTTTAACAAAGGTCAAGAGGAAAAATGAAATCAATAAGGAAAAATCAAAGATAGCATTGAAATGAATTATTTGTTAGTTAAAGTAATTAATTAAATAATTTTCATAAGATTTAATGAAGACAATACAAAATAGCAGAGATAAAACAATGGAAGACAAAATATAAAAGAAAGACGAAATAAAAAAATAAAAAAGTAAAAAGCAATGACAAAGGAAAAAGAGAAAGAAAGATAAACTAATAAAAATAAAAGATAAGAAAGATAAACTAATAATAATAATAATAATAATAATAAAACTAATAAAAACAGGAAAAATTGTAAGAAAAGAAAATTGAAAAGAAAAAAGAAAATGTAAGAATAAAGAATCAAATTTCGAGAATGATCTTAGAAATAAAATTTGTAAGACAGCCTTGTAGAGGAATATTTTATGTCCATAGAAATTTAAAGTGAAAGTGAAAGTAAGAAATCGGTCTATGATGAGTCTGTTCTTCGTTTTATTAAAGCGGACAAAATACAAAAACGATAAGCTGTGAAGTTTGTATTTGAGTGAAGTAAAACAAAGAAAGAATTGGAGCATAAGTTGAAAAGAAAAGAAAGATAATAATGAAAGATAAATTATTTTAAGGCCAGAGATTTGTAAGACAGAATATCAAGAAGCTGCAAGATTTGGTTTGAATTGTAAGATTGTTTTCCAATAATCGTCAGAAAAATTCCCATTTTCAATTTAACTTTTATTTGTACTCAACCAACTATGTTTAAAAGAAGTAGAATGCACGTATCTGTCTGTTAGAAAAATAAACATTATTTGTTTGTCAGTATCTATCTAGCTGGTTCTATCTATCCCACTCTACACGTATCTATCTATCTATCTATCTATCTATCTGTCTATCTATCTCACTCTGCACGTATCTATCTATGTATCTATCTATCTATCTCAATCTGCACGTATCTATCTATGTATCTATCTATCAATTTCCTTTTTCTCTCTCTCGATATATATATATAATGCTGTTCTTTTCTATTTGTCTATCTAAACGTTCCTATCTATCTATCTATCTATCTATCTATCTATCTATATATATATATATATATATATATATATATATATATTTAAAAAGATAAGAACCTTGGCCGGACCACTGCCGAAAACCGTGGTAATTTTCTGCTCAGCAATCTGATCTTTTTAAAATATTAAATCGCTCTGCAAGTTTGGTTTCCCTACTTGATAGTGAGCACATTTTAACATGTACGATTTTAACAAATATTTCACTAATGGTTTATTTGGGTGTATATATATATATATATATATATATATATATATATATATATATATATAATTATCTTCCTATCAATGCATATATGTATATATATATATATATATATATATATATATATATATATATATATATATATATATATGTGTGTGTGTGTGTGTGTGTGTGTGTGTGTGTGTGTGTGTGTGCCAGTCTCTACAAATCTATGTCAGTCCGTACTTTGATATGATAAATCAATTCAAGTTTGAGATGATAGCTGAACCTATGGACGGTTTTATTTGAATTCCAAACAGTAGAGACGAAAATTCTAAGTGAGAAGTCAGGTAAAATTACTTCTGATGAGTCATGGGTAGAATTGGAAGAGAATTTGCTTAAAAAGCATTCTGCTTTATCGCGAAATTTTGCTGACACCTTAAATTGATTGAAACAAGGAGGAATGAGAACTTACCCTTATTTAACGAACTCACATACAGCCTCTAGTATGTAGGAGAAGTATACATGTCAAAAGCTATACTGTACCTCGCTCTATCGGCAAACAATGACTTATCCTCTCTTAGGATACGTTTGCACTTATTACGTGTGGATACAAAGAGGCGTCTATTTTGATCAGCGATATCAAGTTGGTATAGCCGGGAAAAAGGGATTCCTCTCGGCAATAGCAGCTGAACAGGCAGGAGTGAATGAAGGACATTATACTTTTATGTGATATTTACGAGGGAGCATAAAAGAACAAAAGCCATGACTAGCATTTTTAATATTCTTAGTCTAAGCATGTAGACATGTTAAACAGACATTGTGTGCCAAATTACGATAGTAATGGTATGTCTGATTGGTTTTGCCAGAATTTCTGGAATTAGGAGTTATCATTATTTACACTAATATATTCAGATTATTGTCCTCATCTTTGTTGTTGTTAACAAAACATTTCGGCCGTTGTACCCCTCCGGCCTTCCACAGATATATATCGATCTGGGTAACTTACAGGGAATTATGAAATTGACGCTTTATTTAATCTACGCGAGCAAGTTGTTCTTGTTCCACTAGTTCTTATGTTTATTTAGTGCTGTTCAGTTATTTCTTGCGCGTTTCCACTGTGTGTAAGCACACATTGCACGAACTAGGGTTTGAAATCGTAACAACTTTGTTACCAAATTCACAAACAAAAGCTTTTATCCACTACTGAGATGAGGACAATAGTCCGAATATAAATGGTGTAAGTATGTGAGATTAGTTTGTTACCATTGCTCTACGGTGAGACCCCCTAACAAGTATTTATGTTTACTTTGCATCTGTCCCCTCATACTTGGTAAATATAAAAAAAAACATAGATGTTCAAGTATTAAGAAAGCTCCTTGTATGACATTTTAACTTCGGTTTCTATTCCGCTTTCATCCTGTCGTTATTTTTCCATATGTGGTAGCAATATTCTAAGCATAATCCTTAATTGTCCAAATATTTCACTAGAGCACGCTCTCCCTACACTATAAATACTAGTCGATTTCTCGCCTCGTTCTCTTTTTTAATTGCATTTCATCGGACACATTAAAAAAATGTGGTCTCTCGCAGAGATCTGCGTTTTCGCCCACTTATGGGAAAACGCCATGAAACACACATACACGTACGTACGAACATTCACCAAAATACAAACTCTTTACGTTCACACACAAACAAAAATGTTGATGTCTTTGTCACTTGTAAATTTGTTGTTTAATACATATATTTGTTGACATATATATATATCGGTCTTGTTTGTTTTCTTTACATCTTCGGTTGGACTCAACTTGAGTCCGCCATTTTCTTGTAGTTGGACGTTCTTTTAGCAGGAATAAACATCACGTGTTCCTAATTCAACAACACCTAAACACACGGTCTTCTACAGACTTATGTATGATTGATTCTACCTGAGTGGAAAGCCACTGTTAGTATCCGTAAGAAAATATTTAACTATCTCAACAACTTACCAACGCCTAATTTTCTTTTCAATCTGACGTTATTTTTTGTATTCCTAATATGCCGTCCCCACCACAAAACGGTCATCTTATCTCAGCTTCCATTTCATTTTTTCTTTCAATTTAGTTTTCATCATGAAACTACAAATCTTCGTTTCGTCCTTTTTCATTTTTGTTTATTATTTTTAGTTATTTATTTTTAAAATTGTATCAAATGTTCAAATGTTTCCAATGATATATACATTACAGTTCAAAAGTTTGAAGCAACCCATGGTAATTTTTTTTTTTAAATTGGTACTAAAAGTATTTATTTTGTACTTTAGATAAGAGAAAATTATTATACATGGTTAAAAAAATTGAATGATAATTTTTTAAATATTATTATGACAAAAGGAAAAAAAAATTATGATTAAATTTTGCTCTCGTCAAACTATCCTTCTTTAGCCTTGATTTCTGCAGCACAATTTTTTGTCATTCGTTGCAAAAGTTTCTAAAAGTATAAGTTTGATAATTGATCCAATTTTTTTTCGTTGACTCTAAGAATACTTTTTTCTTTTTTTTTTCCATTCTTCTGTTATGTTCATTTATATTAACCCATTAACTGCCAAATTTTTTTAATACTCATTTTTGGCCCAAACAGATGTCTTAGGAGTTTATTTATTCCTTATGTTTAATTTCAGTAGTTACCATTGTTATTTTTATAGAAACTCGAACATCAAATATATATGTGTATAAAACATGAAAAAATAATATTGATTAGAAATAATAAAAAAAATATTTTTCAAAATAGTCATTATTTTTCTACTCGTGAAATGTAAAATTACGACAGAATGTGTCTTCTTATGGCTAATAATAAAAAACTTTAAAGGCTAAGTGTTGTAAAATATACCTCTGCAAATGCAATGTATGTAAGCAATTCAATGTAAATACAAGGAATAACATGTAGTGAGTTTAATTTTAACAGATCTCCAAATGGGGCTCATGGCAGGTAATGGGTTAAAAAAGCTCCTTGTATATTTTAAATTCGATTTATTGCTTGAATGTATTGCGCATTCATCCTGTCTTTTAGTTTTCTCCATTAAAAGGGTCGTCTGGTAAAATAATTTCGCTTGCAAGCAGTTGTTTTTCCTAAAATGACAAAACATTAAAAGATCATGTTTTTAATAATTTTTAAAAAATGTCTCTTGCTCTTTTTAGTTTCTCCTTAGTTTTTCCTTCGATTCTAAAATGGTAACATTGTACGAATCTTTTTTCTTTTTTTTTGTTCCTTCCGAATATGGCTCTCCACTTCCCCGCATCCCTTGCAGCCCCCAACAAGTTTCGCCCTTCTGCACCCCCTCCCCAGACCACGTTCTGTCATTCACTTGCTTAAACCCGCCAGTTATGTCATGCGTTGCTTTCCCTTCTCTCTCTTTCCCTCTATTCGACCTGAGAGTATCAGATTCTCTAAGCCCTCTTTCCTCATTATGTGTCCCATATTATGCTGCCTCTTCTTGATGTTACGAAAGCGTATCTGAACACAGTAAGGTAAACTCCAGCTGCCAACAAGTTCATATGTCAAACAGTAGCAGATACTCTCGCGACATCCGCTTTAAAAAAAAAATACCTGCCTAACATTTTATTCAATATGGGAGATCAAAACTAATAAAGTAAATTAACTGGTTTTTCTTTCCATTTAAAAAAAATATTTTAACCTTAAATAAACAATACGCTTAGAATATAGAATATAAAATATATAAATGTACTTCTATTCGACTTGTGAGTATCAGATTTTCCAAGCTCTCCTTTCTCATTACGTGTTCCATAAATTTCAGCTGCCCCTTCCTGGTGTTAAGTATAAGCTTCCTACTTATTTGCATCCTTTCCAAAACCACATCGTTTCTCACATGTTCAGTCCATGATATCCTTAGCACCCTTCTGTAGAAGCATACCTCTGCTGCCTCGAGTCTCTTCTTCATCTTTGAGGAGACCGTCCAACATTCGCTGCTGTAAGGAAGGACGGAGGTCACGTGGCAGCTCAGTACTGTTTTCTTTGTTACCAAAGACATCATCCTATATCGTCTGCTTACTTTGAAATTCAGAGTACGATATATATATATATATATATATATATATATATATATATATATATATATATATATATATATATATATATGGATTTCCTTTAAATGAAACAGCGACCTCTGGTTTTTTTCTTCTCAGTCACTGTATAAGTTCTAATTATTCTGTGTTAGCATTTTGACGTGATGTAATTTTTAACAAGCTTGTCTCGCTAGATTAATTTCGACTGTTTGTCAGTCCGATCCTCATTGATAACTCCAAATTTTCGGCTTTGTGCAACGTCTTAGTCACGTTTAGTAAATCAGTTCAGTTTTTAGTTTAATTCATCTACTTATAACTATTATTTTTTTCTCTCGTTCAATACTAAAAATATTTTAACGTTTCATTCCTTGACTTTACCTTTATGCTCTTCTCTCTGTTTTTATTCTTTATTCAAATACTTATTTATTCTCCCCTAACATCTTTCTTTCTTTCTTTCTTTCTTTCTTTCTTTCTTTCTTTCTTTGACTTTGCAGTGTATTCTTTCTATTCATCCACTTTTCTTTCTGTCTCTCTTTTTTTTGTCCATTCATCCATTTTTCCTTTCTTTACGTACTTTCTCTTACATACTCTTTCCTTTCTACTTACACAGCGTTCAATTCCCGCCTTTTTTCTTTACTTGGTGGCCATTTTCATAAGATTCGCATCCATTACCGGTCGCCTGACGTTTCATTAATGTCAGCAATTTTGCCAGTCTCCCTGAGTGAATTCAAAATATTATTTATCATATGTAGCTCGGACAGGTGCCCTCTCGAGAATAGACCAATCGAAAAGCCCGCCGATTGCACCAGCACACATGCGCATACGTGTTGACGGTGGGAGTAGAGAAGAATAGAAAATTTTCCTGGGAAGATAGGGAGAAGGGTTGACGGTGGACCCTGAAGGGGTAATGAATATCAAAGTACGGCGAGAGGTCTCCTTTGCCAATGCGAACGGCGATCGACCCCCGAGAGCTCCTCCATGGCCCCTTCCGTCCATACCTCTCCTCCGTCCGCTCATCTCGCCTTTGTTTTCCCCGAATTCAATACCCCGAGCCCAGCCAAAGCCAGACATTAGCTCGCTCATTGCCACACCCTTGACATCCACCATCTTCTTTAAACAAACGCCTTGTGCAATCTAATTTGATTTTCTCTGATGCTCCGTTCTTATTTGAGACTCTTTCAAATTTTAGATTCTTCTGGTTTCACTTCTGCTCTTCTGTTTTAATTACTTCTCTCTCTACTTCCTTCCTTCCTTCCTTCCTTCCTTCCTTCCTACTTTCCTTCCTTCCTTCCTTCCTTCCTTCTTTCCTTCCTTCCTTCCTTCTTTCCTTCCTTCCTTCCTTTTAATCAATATGTACAACATTTAGCTTAATACGACAGAGAACCAGATAGCAGCGAAAGAAAAGTAAAAAGTAAAGAGGTCCTGCTAGCCTGGAAAATCTGCATTCGAAATTATGATTTTTTTTAAATCGGTTTCACCGCATTCATGGCAATAAAGCCACAAAGGCACAAGGGGTTACTGGGTCTGGAAGAATTACGAACAGAAACATTACTTTATTTACATTATTCGGACTATTGTCCTCATCTTTGTCGCTATATTTATCACAACGTTTCGGCCGTTGTACGCTCCGGCCTTCTTCAGGCGGTTGGAATGTCGAACTGAACCCTTTATTTCGCTCACTAGGGTAGACTGTTCTAGTTCCATGTGCCATGTTTGATGGACACATGGCACAGTGGATAAAGGTGTTGGTTAGATCCAGTGAATGACCCAAAGAGTGTGAGTTCAATATCCGGTTAAGGCAGTGGAGAACTTCCAGAGGGAAATTAGCAGGAGATAACTGATAACTGACATCCATCAAACATAGCACGTAGAACTAGAACAGTCTACCCCAGTGAGCGAAGTAAAGGTTTCAGTTCGAAATTCCAATCACCTGAAGAAGGCCGGAGCGTACAACGGCCGAAACGTTGTGATAAATATGGCGACAAAGATGAGGACAATAGTCCGAATAATGTAAATAATGTACATAATACCTCATCTCAGAAATATAGACAGACTCAGAAACATTACTAATGAACGGGAAGAGTAAAAGATTAATCAAGAGGACAGCAGATAGCTATTGACATTGCATTAAAATTTTTAAAGATTAAAGTTGGCCGACTATCATGAAGCTAAAAGGGAGTTCCACAAGCGCGAAGTGCGAGAAAAGAAACTGTTAGCATATAATTTACAGCTATATCTAGCCATTTCAACTGTCAATTGATGACACCAATGAAAATGTCTAGGTACCATAGCGAAGAGTGACATTTATTTCCGTTTCAATACAGAAAATGTGGCACAAGACCAAAAATGGGAAATGGGGAAAAGGACGGTCTTCTTCTGTGTTAATATTAAACTTAGCTAGCCACAAACACTGACCCAAACACACAATATTCCTAACACCAAAACAACGCATTCTTACTTACCTTTCTTACTGCACCCACCATAATACCACGTTGTCTCTATGAAAGTCCTAACTAGTCCCCATATGTGCATTTCCTTGTCTTTGGTGGGAGGGGAGTAAAACAACAATTAAAAACTAGTCCCATAGTGAAGAGCAATATTTTTTTCTGAAATATACACAGGTCAAAAATGGAGAGTGGAAGCAGGACGGTCTTCTTCTGTCTTAACGACAAATTAACTAAACACAAACACTGACCCAATCATACAAACACTATTCCTTACACCAAAACAATACATTCTTACATACCTTTCTTATTTATAGATACAAGTATTTAAGTAAATGCTCTGTTTATAATAAACAGTATTAAATAACATTTACCGGCCTGAATGTCCGAGAAATTTTCATAGAAAATATTCGTCCTTTGACAGGATTCGAACCTGCATCCTATACGGAACCGTCATTTACGCTGAGGTGCCTTACCGATCGGCCACAAAAAAATTCAGGCCGGTAAATGTTATTTAATAATGTTTATTATAAACAGAGCATTTACTTAAATACTTGCATCTATAAAAAAGAACGTTAAACATAAAAATGTCTTTAATAAATAAATTGTCGGACTTTGTCCATTTCTTAATATATACCTTTCTTACTACATCCACCCCATAGGGAAGAGCTCTTCCAAACAATTACAATGAAAATATTTATAGAAAAAAATTAGGAGGGAAACCTTACGGCGGTGGGAAAGTGACAAGGCGAGCTGCCAGATAAGGACCGATAATATTGCTGATTCTTCTTTGGGCTTTATCAGGAGGCTCAATGTATTTAGCAGGTCTACCAGACCATTTGTGGCAGCAATATTGTAAGCATGGACGAATGATAAACTTATAGATATGTGGGATAGCTTCTACCTGAGTGGAAACCACTGTTAGTATCCTTAGGAAAATACTTATCTCAACGACATAACGATTATTTTTTTTTTATTCCTAATGTGCCGTCGCCACCACAAAACAGCCATCATATCTCCGCTTTCATTCATTTCATTTTTTTACTTCATTTTAGTCTTCATCATAACTACAACATCATTTCGTTTCGTCATTTTTCACTTTTGTTTATCGTTTTTAATTATTTGTTCGTAAAATTTTATTAGTTTCCAACGATATATACATACATTGCAGTTCAAAAGTTTGAAGCAACCCTGATTTTTTTTTAGACTGTACCCAAAAGTAGTTGTTTTGTTCTTTAAATAAGACAAAATTATTATTCATGTTATAAAAGTGAGACACGATTTCTTATTAGAAATATTATTAGGACAAAAAAGAAAAAAAAAAGCATTTTAAAATTGAATTTTGCTCTCATCAAAATATCCTCCTTTAGCCTTGATTGCTGCAGCACAAATTTTTGCCATGCATTGCAAAAGTTTCTCAAAGTAATTTTTTTCGATGACTCTAAGAGCTCTCTTTTCCCCATTCTTCTGTCACATTCATCCCGGGCTATTTCTGGGAGTGGCCTCAAATTTTTTAACTATATATATATATATATATATATATATATATATATATATTCATGCATGTTTCATGTTATAAGACGCTGGAAGCAAAAATCGCACCGCAGCTCATGACGTCACACATGACCACGCGAGAGTGAATTCAAGAAGTATTTTGAAAGCACAACTATACTTTAACATGAAAACAATAAACAAAAACTGAAAATTCTTGAAGCTATATACATAAAACAGTTGAAACCTAATCTGAACAAAATAAACTATGAAATCTCCACAAATATCCTTAAATTTCTATAAGTGGTAGCAGAAGCCATTGGTTTATACTAACGGCTTCCCATAATTAATAATTTGTGAATTCACTCTCGCGTGGTCATGTGTGACATCAAGAGCTGCGGTGCGATTTTCGCTTCCAGCGTCTTACATGCACGTGTTTATCGTTGCTTGGAAATCGTCCATGTAAGCAGAAACAGACTATCATCACTGTCTTGTCTGTGTATTGCTTAATATATTGCACTGTAATTGTCATCTTTGATAATGGCTTATGTAAGCCGAAAGCTTAGATTGGATTAAAAAATATGTGTCATTATTGTGATTTTTCTTTCTTCGTGTAATGATAATGTTGTTAAGCTTATCAGACGTTAAGAAAATAATTTACACAAAATAAATAGACAACACTTGTTTATATTATTTAATGAAACATGTATGAATGAAAAAATGCTGCCTAAATACACACAATTTAATATATATATATATATATATATATATATATATATATATGATGTATTCTACATATTTTTCATAAGAGATGGTCCTGCAAACTTTTAAACATATGTAATATCCTTTTTGTCTTTCTTTCTCTTGGCATTATATTCTTTTCTTTTTACTTTTTTGCTTATTGCATCCGTTCTTCTTGTTTGTTTTTTTTCTTTCTCTTTTCAAAGAATTTTCACTTCTTTCTTTCTTCACTTTTTTTCTTTCTCTTTTCAAAGAATTTTCACTTCTTTCTTTCTTCACTTTTTTTCTTTCTCTTTTCAAAGAATTTTCACTTCTTTCTTTCTTCACTTTTTTTCTTTCTCTTTTCAAAGAATTTTCACTTCTTTCTTTCTTCACTTTTTTTCTTTCTCTTTTCAAAGAATTTTCACTTCTTTCTTTCTTCACTTTTTTTCTTTCTCTTTTCAAAGAATTTTCACTTCTTTCTTTCTTCACTTTTTTTCTTTCTCTTTTCAAAGAATTTTCACTTCTTTCTTTCTTCACTTTTTTTCTTTCTCTTTTCAAAGAATTTTCACTCTTTTCTTTCTTCACTTTTTTTCTTTCTTTTCAAAGAATTTTCACTTCTTTCTTTTTTCTTTTTTTTTTTTCTTTCTCTTTTCAAAGAATTTTCACTTCTTTCTTTCTTCACTTTTTTTCTTTCTCTTTTCAAAGAATTTTCACTTCTTTCTTTCTTTCATTTTTTTTTTTCTTTCTCTTTTCAAAGATTTTTCACTTCTTTCTTTTCTTCACTTTTTTTCTTTCTTTTCAAAGAATTTTCACTTCTTTCTTTCTTCACTTTTTTCTCTTTTCAAAGAATTTTCACTTCTTTCTTTCTTCACTTTTTTTTTTCTTTTCAAAGAATTTTCACTTCTTTCTTTCTTCACTTTTTTTCTTTCTCTTTTCAAAGAATTTTCACTTCTTTCTTTCTTCACTTTTTTTCTTTCTCTTTTCAAAGAATTTTCACTTTTATTTAATTATTTTTCTTTCGTCTTTTTTCCTTCCTTTGTTTTCTTTCTCTCTTTGATTTTGCTTTCTTTCCTTTCTTACTTTCTCAATTAAATCACCCGTCTTTATCAACTTCTTTGGCTCCCCGCCATGTTGGATAGCTCCCCGACCAAAGACATCTTTTACCAGCTTCCACACCCGCTCTACTATTTGATCCAGTAAAATCCCTTTTCTCCTCTCTTCCACCCACTTATTTGCTTCCTGTTCTTGCCTCTCCTTTAATCTCCACTCTCTCTTGCTACGCAAACCAGCCCCACTGGTCACGTTTCTCTCCCGGGAGAAAACTAATTTTATACGGGAAAAATGAGAAAATCCGAGATTTTCAGTCTACCCGTCAAGCAGAATTTGCCGCCGCGCATTGAAATAAAGAAAAAGAAAGACACACTACTTACTTAGTTCTTAATTAAAGCGCCCGAACCGGTCAACAGGAGCAACAACGAAAGACAACGACATAACAATGAGAAGAGCAACAGATTGGTTATCTCCCCTTATTTATTACTGATTTCCTCGCCAATAACCTCGTTAGATATTTTGGGAAATTTTACAACCGCCCTTATCAGGTTTTATTCTTTAATCAAATTTATCATTACCTAGCAAGTTCTTTTCTTTCGTTTTCGTTTCCACGAGCTGTTTCTATGCGTTTAATTTCTTAGTGTTTGCTTTTAAATCCTCTGTCGAAGCGCCTCGTCTGTTTTCAGATGATTTATTTATTTATTTTTTTTTTTTTTTACTTTTCTTCCCCACTCTAAATTTCCTTTCGCCCTTTATGAACATAATGATGAAAAATGATACAGGTATATTCTAAATGTAGTCTAGTCTGACAGATATTTTATAGTAAAATTGAGTTGCGGCAAACATCCAAATGATGAAAATGCTTATTCAAAATCAAATCTTTTACCTGGGGTTAAGCAACGGCCATTGAAATCCGTAGGATGTATTAAAAATAGGTCACTTATTAGACACGCCATGTCTCTTTGGTAACAAAGAAAAGAGTACTGAGATATTACGTGTCATCTGTCCTCATTTACGGCAGTGAATTGGACGATTTCCTCAAAGATGAAGAAGAGACTCGAGGCGAAGGAGATGTGTTTCTACAGAAGGATGCTGAGGATATCATGGACAGAGCGTGTGAGCGACAATGAGGTCTTGGAGAGGATGCAAACAAGGAGGAGGCTTATACTTAACACCAGGAAGAGGGAGCTGAAGTTTCTGGGACACATAATGAGAAAGGAGGGCCCGGAGAATCTGATACTCACAGGTCGAATAGAGGGAAAGTGAGACAAGGGAAAGCAATGCATGAAATACCTGGCGGGCTTGATGTCGATGATAGAACGTGACCTGGAAGAGATGAGAAAGGGATGGAATTTATTGAGAGCTACAAGGGATAGGGGTCAGTAGAGAAGCATGATTGCCTATATCCTGAATGGACACGGCACGTAAAAAGAAAACGATGTATTTTCATTATTTTCCAATTTTCACTTCTTTTAATTTTCTTTCTGTTTCCTTCTGTCGTTTTTTTTTTTTTCATTCTTCTATACGTTCATTATTTTTATGCCGTCATCTTTATTTCTTTTCTCTATTTTCCATTATTTTCTTTTTCGCATTCCGCCGTCTTTCACCAGCCATTCAAAAATTCTTTATTTCTTTCTTACTTTTGCCAATTCTCTCTCTTTTTTTAAAAAAAAAAAAAAAAAAATCATTTCACCCCAAGCAAGGCAATAAAGTCACTAAGACATAAGTGGCGACTGAGTATGCAAGAATAAGAAACAGAAAAAGCATTATTAAGGAACTAGAACAATAAAAGAAGCGGAATCAAGAAGGCGGTAGATAACGATTGACATTGCATTTAAATTTCGAAAGATCAAAGTTGAGTGGAAAGTAAAAAGCCGTAAGAGATTTCCACAGACGAGAAGTGAGAGAAAAGAAACTATTAGCATAGGACTTACGGTTACGTGTAGCCAATTCAATTGCAAAACGAGGAGACCTTGTTTTCCAATCTAATACTGCGCTTACTTTCATAAAATCTATGTACCATAGAGCAAAGTTCATCTGAACATGTCTTCCTATTTTCCTTCCTCGAGTCTTTCTTGCTTTTTATTTCTTTTTCATTTTTTTTCGCTTCTTCTTTTTCAATCTCCCACCATAACTATTCTTTCTTTTTCTTTCATTCATTTGTCGGTTTTTCTTTCTTGCTTTTACCACTTCCCTCGATTTTTCTTCTGAGTTCTTTTATAACTTCTTTCTTTTCATTTCTCCCACCTGTTTTTTTTTTGGGTTTTTTTTTCGTTTATATAACTCCCTCTTTTGTTTCCTTCCTTCATCCTTCTTTTCTTTCTTTCTTTTTTCTTCCTTGATTCCCGCCTTCCTTATTTCGTTTTACAATTCTCTTTCTCTATTTTTGTTTGTGAAGGCGTCTTGCGTTTTATTTTCTTTCCTCTTTTTCCAGTTCAATTACCCACCTTTAGTATTCTTTCTTTCTTTCTTTCTTTCTTTCATTCTTTCTTTCTTTCTTTCTTTCTTGTTTGCTTGCATTCTTTCCTGCTTTTTTTCTTTCTTTCTTTTCGTTTTTTCTTTCTTTCTTCTGCCGATTCTCTTTGTTTTTCCTTCTGACTTTTTAATTTTTTTTTATTCTTCTGTCACCCACCTTCCTTCCTTCCTTCCTTTTTCCATTTCTCTTTCTCTCTATTTTTCTTTCTGGAGTCATCTTGCGTTTTATTTTCTTACTTTTTCCTCTTTTTTCAGTTCAATCAGCCACTTTTTGTATTATTTCTTTCTTTCTTTCTGTCATTGATTGTTTTCTGTCTTTCTTTCTTTTCAAATAATTCAAGGCTAATTTTCTTTCTTTCGTTCGTTTGTTCGTTTGTTTTTTCTTTCTTTTTTTAGCGATTCCTTTTGTTTTTTCTTAACTTTTTATTTTTCTATCACCCACTCTCTTTCCTTCTTTCTTTCTTTCCTTCCTTCCTTTTTTTCAATTCTCTTTCTCTCTATTTTCCTTTCTGGGGTCATTCTTGAGATTTATTTTCTTCCTCTTTCCTCTTTTCCCAGATGAGTCACACACCTTTAGCATCCTTTTTTCCTTTCGTTCGTTCGTTCGTTCGTTTTATTTATTTATTTATTTATTTATTTATTTATTTATTTCCAAATTCCTTCTATTTTTCCTACTGATTTCTTTCTTAACTTTTTCTTTTTCTTTCTCCCTGCTGTTTTTCAGTTCATATCACATACATTTTGTTAATTTCTTTCTTTCGCTCTTTCTTTTTATCTTTCTTTTTATCTGGTCGCCATCTTGAATAATCAGGGTTCACGTCTAGTGAAAAGTGAAATATTCCACATTTTCATAACTTAGTCTACCTTTTTATTCGACAGACGAGCGCTACACGAATTTTATCTTCTGTTACACTTCACGACATTTTTATATTGCTAAAATCTGAAACACAAAAGTTCTTTATCTGCCCCTTTGTAAACATCTATAAAGATTTTAGTATCTGTTTCTTCATATCAATTTTAATATCTGTTTCAACGTATACGACTTTATTTCTGTCATGTCATGCTGTAAACACATATTAACTATCATCTTCAACTCGAGATTTTTCTATTTACATAGCTGTCATCTAGCGTATTAATTTTGTATGTCAATCTCTATCAATGAGACGATCAAAGTTTCTTTGTAACAAACTAAAATATGGGAAAATAAAGCAAGGAAAGTAAAAAAAAATAGAATTATGTCATTTAGCTAACGTGTGAATCTAGTTTATATATATATATATATATATATATATATATATATATATATATATATATATATATATATATACAGTTGCGGCCAAAATATTCAGAACAGCATTGTTTTCGTCAGAAAAAAGTAGATATAATTTTTTATCAAAGTTGTTTTATATTCTATAATTTTCACAGACATTAAATACGATATTAATTGTTATTGTCTGAGATTTTGGTGTAATTTGAGTGGATAATACAAAAGTTATGGATGATTTAGTGATTTACTGCAAAACCCATGGCGACCAAAATGATCAGAACGGTTGCTTTTACTCCATGTTTTATTATATTTAACCGGCAAACTCTAATTTTTTTAATTTGTTTACGTGACGGTTCGTTTACTAAACATTAGTAAGAATATCTGCAGTGTACTTTGTTAATATAATGCCACTTACTCCGTTACCAATTCGTCAGCAGATTATTAAGCTTCGAAAGAATGATAATTTAAGTATTGGGCCTATTGCAAAGATTGTTAACAAGTCAAAAAGTGTTGTTCACGGTATTCTTAAGGTCTACAATGATTGTGATTCGCGTGAAGCAAGAAAGTCTCTACAGGTAGGGCAAGAAAAACGACAAAGTGAGAAGATTGTGCCATGGTAAATTTGGTTAAATTTGTCTATAAAATTTATAGAGTATAAAACTACTTTGATAAAAACTTATACCTACTTTTCTACCGAAAACAATGCCGTTCTGAACATTTTGGCCGCAACTGCATATACATGTATATATATGTATATATATATATATATATATAGTTTATTCAAATTTAGGTAATCCGTATGGGTAGACCTGAGGAGGATGATATCCAGAGAGCTCAATGTAAAATTCAGAGCAGATATGTTTGAATAAAAGACAGACCACGTTAAGATTCCATGTAATAAGCTCTTTCACCATAACCCCTTTAACAGGGTTCTGGATCATCAGACTTTACTTCCAAAAGCTGAAATGAAGCCGAATGAAATGAAAATATATATATATATATATATATATATATATATATATATATATATATATATATCTGTGTGTGTGTGTGTGTGTGTGTGTGTGTGTGTGTGTGTGTGTGTGTGTGTGTGTGTGTGTGTGTGTGTGTACTGAAACATTGAAATGGATAAATTCTGTTTCAGTTTTTTCGTTTTTTTTTTTTTTCGTACGTCCGACACGAACTCAGTCTACATACCGGGGTTGAAGAAGTCCGACGAATTTCATTTTTTCGTTGGTCTAAATAAGGTTATTCCTCATATGATGTGATTTGGGATTTTACTGTATATTAATTTTTGCTCTGTAATAATGAATACATTGAGCGTGATCTTTTGTAGATCAGTTTTAATTTTTATATTACGAGGATCCACTTAGATTATCTACCAAGGGATTTATAAACTTTACTATATATATATATATATATATATATATATATATATATATATATATATATATATATATATTTTTTACTATATATATGTTAAAAAAGATAAAAAAATAAAAAACAATGAAAACTACAGACAAAAGTTCATTTTCTCCAGCAAGACATTCATTTCTGTAGTTTACTGCTACCAGCAAGCAGAAATATTTCTCCTCCCGATGATGGCCATTTTGGCCGAAACTAGTCGAGGAATCTAAATGAAATAATAATAAAAAAAAACGAAAGAATATTAATCTACAACCCAGTGTGTCTAAAGCTTTTAATTTTTTATATTTTTTTATTGTTCAAAATATATATATATATATATATATATATATATATATATATATTACCCTTTACTACATATATATATATAAAAATATATAGATAGATAGATAGATAATATTAATGGTCATATATATATATATATATATATATATATATATATAATTCATATTTATCTGTATCTCACTCATTTAGACCGTTATTTAAAATCTCTTTAAAATTTCTCTCTGTTAAATTTTAATCCCCACCTTCACCTTTAGACCATCCCGCTTTTTCTTTCTTCTATTACACTCTCTCTCTAAAGCTTTCATACATTTCCCTCTCACACTTGTTTCCCACTCCCACACATACACTCTCACTTAAATTTTGTTTTTTATACCCAGAGTTATATTTTGCAATTTCTTTTTGAATTTATTGGTCTGATGAATTGGATCGTGATTACAATTCCAACGTAATAAGTTATAACCATGGAATATTAGTATTTGAGCTTTTTATTTATATATATATATATATATATATATATATATATATATATATATATATATATATATATATTATTATTGTTTATCTTTATTATTATTATTTGTCTATATTTCTGAAATTAGGTATTGTAACTATTTACACCATTTTGACTGTTGTCCTTATCTTTATTATGCTATTCACGAAGTTTCGGCCCTTGTACGCTCTGATCTTCTTGAGGTGATATACGTTGAAAATTCGAACTGAATGCTTTATTTCGTCCAGCGGGTTAGATTTTTCTAGTTCCACGTGCCATGTCTTTTTCTGGTTTCAGTTATTTTCCCTTTAGTACCTCAACTCCCCAAGTTTTTATTCACCTCTACTGGATTACTTCAACCGACGTCTTCATCCATTGTGCCATATTGCTTGAAGTAATCCTTTGACTTGCCCCAAAGATTTATGAGTTCAGCACCTCAATGTCAAATTCTATTTTGGTTCTACTGAAAATACTTGGAAATTTTGTTTCTTTTATCATCAAATGACTTCAGTCAATATAAGATACATAAACAGCACTGCCTTCTCAAAACACTTCTGTCAATTAAAGAATTAAGGCACCAATTGTTACGTGGGATATTGTAGCTAAAGCCAAAACTTATATAGGCAATAGATGTAATTTATGTCTTGATGAATAATTAGTTATCTTAAAACATTTAAATAACTGTAGCTTATGAACCAAAACAAATGAATTGATGGTTGCGTGTAGGTTTACAAACAAATATTTACTGAATTACGTTGATCCCGATTATACTTTTATAGTAAATTATGGTTTGGTTTGTTTATCTTTTTTGAAAGAACCAGTAATCTCCCTTTATGATTAATATAAAAAATTGATATTCACACCTCTAAACATTTTCTTTTTTAAACACACATACATACACATATATTTGTCAGGTGAGTGGCGTGTTACTTTTGATGTCACAATGTATTAGAGAAGTATTCTCCAACTTTTTTTGTAAGTTTAACTTGCTTAGAGTTGCCATCATTTAATAGGTATTTATCGATGCAAAAGAGAAAATAAGTAATTTTACGCCATTTTTCTGTGGCTTGCATTAGTTTTGTTGAATATTAGTTTAAGATATTATCAAAAATTTATGTGTTTAGATAAATTATTGTTAATGGGTGTTTGTTTTACATTATATATATATATATATATATATATATATATAGAGAGAGAGAGAGAGAGAGAGAGAGAGAGAGACCGACCAAACTCATTGATAAAAAATGGCTAAAAATAATGGAAGCATTATTAACAAAAAAGGAAAATAACAATAGTCAGTAATATCAACTATGAACAGGGCCACAATGTGCTGACAGTTTTTGGGAAATAAAACCTATAATTCTAAATTCATAGATAAAAAATCCATACATTATGCTAAAGTAAAAATAAAATCATCCAGGATAATGGCCAAAAGCATATCAGAAACCAATCAGACATACAGACAATTTCAACAAATTTTATGAACATAAGAAAAATAAATAAACAAACTTAACCACAGTACCTTTTCAGTCGGTTTTAATGAAACTTGTATAAAAGAAAGGATGCTGCCAAAATAAAATAAATAATATATATATATATATATATATATATATATATATATATATATATATATATATTTCGGTTGAGCTCTCTGGGGAGGAAGTGTGGGTTTGTAAACAGTGAATATTACGGCCAAATCAAAACTCGTCGGTAAATCGAATCGAGTTCTCTCAGTCACTGTGTGTTTATCTAAAAATAAATACGCTTAAAATCACCTTCATTGCTGCCGTGCGCCAACGGCTTATTGGTAGAATCCCGACTGATGCCAATTCAGTCGCTTTTCGATTCTAGCATTCCTTCTTTGATACAAGTTTCAACCTGACGTCTAGTCACACTGATGAGCTGTGATACTGTTATGGTCCGGTTACTTTTGCCACGGTGACATTCCAAGGTAGAACCAATAAAGAAGAACTCTAACACAGGTATGGAATAACACAGATATATTACAAACAGGAATATATACAGAGAGGTAGAAAGTGTTAGTATGAACAATCAGGTTTAGTAGAGAGAACAATGTAGTCTCGACCATTATCACTATTCCAATGTCTTGCAGTAATTGCCTGAACGCGACTCTCGGACTGCCTCTGACTCGACTCTTGACTCGACTTGAACTACTGACGATATTCAGTCACCCGCCCACGAAGGCGTCATGTTGCACAAGGCCTTTTCAACGTGGGCTCTGAGCCCGTGTGCTCGGCCAAAAATATGGCCATTGAACCCGTATAAACGGGTTCAGGGTCGGTTTACCTCCCCGAAAGAGAATCTATCTATCTTCGGCGTAGCCTCTTTCGGGTTCCTCCTGCCCGATATATATATATATATATATATATATATATATATATATATATATATATATATATATATATAATTATTTTTATAAAAAAATTATAACATAAGTATGTTATAAAATCACTAAAAAAATATATATATATATATATATATATATATATATATATATTTATGTTTGTTGTGTGTGTGTGTGTATGTGTGTATGTGTGTGCATATGTATGCATATATATATATATATATATATATATATATATATATATATATATATATATTCTTTAAAATTTGTAGAAATGTGCAGAGGGGGGAACATAGAAAAAAAACACAGCATCGTAACTTGCTATTTCACATGGCCTAATGATCGCTTATGTCGTGAAGCTTAGAATTGCGGTGAAATAGTGATTTCTATGTCAACACTGCTTCACGATATTAATAAGATATGGGATATAGTCTTTTAAATAAGATTAATAAAGACAAACTTTGAGCCGTCGTTAAATTTCCTAAAAATAGATTTGTATATTTGCCGTTAATGTAGTTTAGTATAGATAAAGAATTAATGATTAACGAACACATCGATAAGTATATTAACAGGTCTGTCTTGATCGGACGGTCGTAGATATGATCAGCCTGTTCATAACAGATAGATATATAGATAAACATGCATACATATATATATATATATATACACATATATATGTAAGTAGTGATATACATATATATATATATATATTGTGTATAGTTAGGCAGAAATTTTTCAAAGATGCATATTTAATTAAATGATATAGACAAGTTTTGACTATTTATTTTAAGTAAGTTCCTTTCATATTGTCTGATAAGCTTAATAACATTATCATTGAAAGACGAAAGGAAATCACCATATTGATACATGTTTAAATCCAATCTAAGTTTTCGGCTTACATAAGCCATTATTCAACTGCACCCCACCCAAATAATCAAGAGGATTGCACCCTGGGGAGTTAGGTGGCGAGAAATTGTGTCAGTAATGACTAGAGTCTCCCTCTTGTGTGGCATGGTGCAGAGTCCTGCTGTCAGGCATAGGAGCTTCGAGCAGCCACTCTCTTGACCCAGGGCAGCATTACCTCCTGAAGGCACTTGATGTAGGCCTCCGTGTTGAGTCAGAGGTCCTCATCAACCAGCACAAATAACGCGCATGCGCGAAATTAATGATATAATATAGTAAATTTTACCCATCGCACCTTGTAGATAGATAGATAGATAGATAGATAGATAGATGTACGGAGATATCTATGAATAGGCTGTGATAGATAGATAGATAGATAGATAGATAGATAGATAGATAGATAGATAGATAGATAGGCTGTGATAGATAGATAGATAGATAGATAGATTTACAGAGATATATGAATAAGCTGTGATAGATAGATAGATAGATATGCAGAGATATATATGAATAGTCTGTCATAAATAGATAGGCTGTGATAGATAGATAGATAGATAGATAGATAGATAGATAGATAGATAGATAGATAGATAGATATGCAGAGATATATATGAATAGTCTGTCATAAATAGATAGATAGATAGATATGCAGAGATATATATGAATAGTCTGTGATAAATAGATAGATAGATAGTCTGTGATAGATAGATAGATAGATAGATAGATAGATAGATAGATAGATAGATAGATAGATAGATAGATAATTCTGAATATTGATAGCTATGATTGATAGCTAATGAATATATCTTTCAAGCTCATAGTTAAATTCACTGGTAGATAAACAGGTCGAAATTCATTGGACGTATCTATACTGAAATATGTCTATCCACTAAAATAATGTTCAAATAATAAAATATGTACAATTAATAATGGAAAATCCATTATCCATATCTATCTATCTATCTATCTGTATGTTGTTTGTGTGTGTGTGTGTGTGTGTGTGTGTGTGTGTGTGTGTGTGTGTGTGGATGTGTTTTGTGTATGTGGGAGCACGGGCATGGAGATATATATCAGTAGGTATATATATATATATATATATATATATATATATATATATATATATATATATATATATATATATGTATACAAAAAAGGGTCTAATATACGTATATGCTTGAGTGGCGTGTATTTACACACGCGCGCGCGCGCACACACACATATATATAATAGATAGATAGACAGATCTATAGATATAATAATAATAACAATAATAAAAATAGCAAGCTGACGTAGACAAAACCCGTACCCATTAGTGGCTACGTAGTGCAGGGTTGAAAGCTGAAAGTGAAGGTTTTATCCTTGCTGCACAGGACCAATGCTTGCTAACTAGGAATTATCAAGCACATATACTAAAATATTGTGTCAGCCCAAAATGCAGATTCTGTGATAAATATCCAGAAACGATTGATCATCTTGTGTCAGGTTGCACGATATTGGCACCCACTGAATATAAAACCATTCCTACGCCATTTCTAACCTTTGGTCCCTGGGCGGGACCCGGAAAGAAATGTGTAAACGCCAGAAATCAAAGAAAATAGAAATAATAATAATAATAATAATAATAATGAAGCTACTAATTAAGCGAATGGATGCCAAAACGAGAAAGCTACTAATTAAGCGAATGGATGCCAAAACGAGAAAGCTACTCACTTGCTATCGCATGCATCATCCCAAAGCTGATGTCGACCGTCTTTATGTGCCCAGATCCGAAGGAGGCAGAGGATTAGTTCAACTAGAACTGTCCTACAAAACTACAACAATTGGCCTCCAAAGATATTTGGAAACTACAGAAGACTGGATGGTGGTATGCGTCAAGGAACATGAAAGTAGTAAGCGTCTCTACTCCGTAATGAAAGAAGCCAACAAATTCAAAATGGGCGTAGAGATGCAACTACAGCACAATACACCGGCTGAAACTGCAAAATATATATAAAAATACCTAAAAAAGATAGCTAAGACGAATGCAACCGACCAGTTACAGAAGCGATGGCAAGATAAACCGCTTCATGGCCAATACTCTGCCCGTACCAAACAAGCTGACGTAGACAAAACCCGTACCCATCAGTGGCTACGTAGTGCAGGGTTGAAAGCGGAGACTGAAGGTTTTATCCTTGCTGCGCAGGATCAATGCTTGCTAAGTAGGAATTATCAAGCACATATACTAAAATATTGTGTCAGCCCAAAATGCAGATTCTGTGATAAATATCCAGAAACGATTGATCATCTTGTATCAGGTTGTACGGTGTTGGCACCCACTGAATATAAAACCCGACATGACAGAGTGGGCCAATATCTGCACTGGAAAATCTGCAACTTCTACGGGAAGAAAACTGAAAGAAACTGGTATGAACACCACCCAGACGCGGTTACGGAGATAGGACCTGTTACAATTCTATGGGATTACACAATACACACTGACAGAACAATCAAGGCCAACCGGCCAGATATTGTTATTAAAGACCACAAACAAAAAACGGTGCCTCCTTATTGATATGGCAGTCCCTGCTGACTGCAATGTATCTTTGAAGATATTCAAAAAGTTGTCAAAGTACAAGGACCTTGAAATAGAAATCGCGAAAATGTGGCATATGGGAACATCAACAATCCCTGTTGTAGTTGGAGCCCTAGGACTGGTTGGAAAAGATTCCAGTAGACTAATTGAAGGGATTCCTGGAAGTCCATGCCTCAAGGAGATACAAAAATTGTTCTGACAAGTACAGCCCCACACCTTACGAAGGGCTTTATCTATGTTTTTTTTTTTTTTTGTCAGTGGAAAGTGTCATGACGCCATTTCTAACCTTAGGTCCCTGGACGGGACCCGGAAAGAAATGTGTAAACGCCAGAAATCAAAGAAAATAAAAGTATAATAATAATAATAATAATGAAAACATCTCTAGTTTTGGTGGACTGATTTAAAATCCAAACACACGAAACACATGTGATTGAGATAAAACAAAAAAATCGGCCTGACACTCTTTTTCGTCTTTTTCATTTAAGTGCCATACATGATACAGTCTTGGCCGATCATGTATCTTTCGATTCATGACTGACTAGGCAAAGGATTTTAACGCAATAGGTTGCCCTTTCTTTCTGGGATAGACTGGTTGCTATGCAAGGCGATAGGCCCCAGTCTGTCCAACTATTCAACCCCTGGCAGAAGCTAGTGATGAATCCATACATTTCCCAAGAATATTTGCGCGTAAGTGATTGTAATTAACTCGGCTGGAATTCGAACACGGCTCTTCGATTACTCAGTCCGAGAACTTATCTATTACCCCACACGGCACATTAATTTGATTTATGTTTTCTACTTATCCTGAGAGATCCCAAGCCTTTTTTACCTCGCATACAATATTTCTTTCATTCAAACCTAAGGAAGCCAAATACTGCAGACGCTCTGACGAAACGGGTCGTTTAAAAATTTTCCACTTCTTGTCGTTTTCTTCACTTTTGTTTCGCATACTATTATATATCCTAGAAACTCATATATATCTATGTAGAGGAAAACAATCCTTACGCTGTATTCGATTACCCCCCCGCCTCTAATTCCCTAAATGGTTCTACCGCAAGTTCTCATGATATAGTAAGAATAATCTGGATGTGTCCACATTCAAAATAAGAAAGATCAAGAAATGGACTAAATGTTATGTACAACTATAATAATCTGTGAATATTGTGAAGAAATATTGAAATATTAACAATAATTACATGTGTCTCTGCTTTGGTAATCGAATGTTGACAAATGAGAGTGATATTCAGTGTTGCTTTTATCATGTATGTCTAAAGTAAACAGATAGATAGATAGATAGATAGATAGATAGATAGATAGATAGATAGATTATAAAAAGACTGAGATAGATACATAGATAATGAACAGACTGAGATAGATAGATAGATAGATAGATGAACAGACTGAGATAGATAGATAGATAGATAGATAGATAGATAGATAGATAGATAGATAGATAGATAGATAGACGAACAGACTGAGATAGATAGATAGATAGATAGATGAACAGACTGAGATAGATGATAGATAGATAGATAGATAGATAGATAGAACGAACAGACGAACAGACTAGATAGATAGATAGATAGATAGATAGATAGATAGATAGATAGATAGATAGATAGATAGATAATGAACAGACTGAGATAGATAGATAGATAGATAGATAGATAGATAGATAGATAGATAGATAGATAGATAGATAGATAATGAACAAACTGAGATAGATAGATAGATAGATAGATAGATAGATAGATAGATAGATAGATAGATAGATGCGAACAGACGGAAATAGATATGAAGGTGGATAAATAGATAGATATGAATAGACGGAGATAGATACATAGATGCCAGAAGTATCCTTTAAAAACAGACCTTAATGAAATGAACCACAATCTGCAAGGTCAATTTACATTCATGAATTTCGGAGACATCTGGATCAAAATTCCGATGGAATTGACTTAGTTTCGTTTGTCATGCATCTTTTTCCTCTTCACTTCTGCGTCGCCCCTCCATTTCCCCCGTCTTCATCGTCTCTTGATTAGATTTCACCTGGGAAGAAACTGCCTGGGTCAGGTGGAATCGCCCTTTTCTCATACTAGCCTCCCAAAAGCAATTCTTTTGGGACGACAAGTTTCTCTTTTTGTTTTTAGCCCCTACCCAGCATCCACGTTCTTTTTCGTTGGGTGTTCATTATTATTTCAACTGACAAAGAAAATTTGTTAGCCAGATCGTAATGATGATGACGGTGGATACGTAGGCGCCGGTTTCTTCCTGGGACTGAGAAATCGATTCTTAACGAGAAAAATAAAGATTTCACGTGTAAGGGGAACAGTCGGTGTGTCAGCTTTGAATTTATTGATAGCTAATGCATAAATAATGAATCTGTGTTGTTTCGGGTTTGAAATTATTTGCTTTTCTCATATCTTCGCATACACAAGACGATGTCTCATAGATACTCCTGACAGATCGATTTTTCAAACATAATTTAAATTAAATCTTTTCATTGAAAGTCCGGATGAAATGTATTGTCCGCTGTCAGGAAATTGTGATGATATTTTTAATATTATCCGTTTCCTTATAAGGAAACATTCAATGAGCCAGATATGAGTGCTAATTTCCGTTGTAATTAATAAGATATTTCTCTAGAAACGATTTTGTCAGAAAACTAGGTTTTCTGGACTTCTTGAACAGGTGTCAGGAAAAATAGGTTTTCTGAAATTCTCACACATTAAAAAAACAATAAAATTTCATTAGAAACAAAGAAAAGTATAATGAACGCTGATATAATATCATTCCTCCATATGCTAATGAATCCTGGACAATCTCCTTCCTCAAAGACGATGAAGAAAATTGAAGCAACAGAAATATGCTTCTACAGAAGGATGGTGAGAATACCATGGATCGAACACTTGTACGACACCGAAGTTTTAGATAAAAGAAAACAAAAGAGGCGCTTAGCATCAAGAAGAGCTTGTTGAAATTTCTACGGTACATAATGAAGAATATTAAACGTTTTTCTTCACTTTAAAAATAAATTGGCCATATTAAGTTTTAACTTAGTATAAGCCGCAATGACCACTACCAAATGGAAGATATTCAACTTTCTGACGCCAATGAAAGTAATAGTAATCAAGATTTATAGGGTAGATTACACACTATTAATTAGCGGAAGAGTTATTAAGGAATTCATTAAACAAAGAAAAATTAAAATAGAGTTTAGATTCCGGGTAATTTGGCAAACACTTAATAATACGGACCCCTAAAATAATTCTCTCTCAAAGAAAAAATATCGTCAAAAATAAGAAAATGGGCCGGATTAGTAATAGTGCAGCCATATGTGAACGGAGGAATGAGAAAGTGAAAGAAAAATAGGTCATCCTATACGATCCTTACCCATATATATATATATATATATATATATATATATATATATATATATATATATATATATATATATATATATATATATATATATAGTATTTACATTAGTCGGACTATTGTCCTCATCTTTGTCGCCATATTTGTCACAAGAGTCCGACTAATGTAAATACTGTACATAATACCTCATTTCAGAAAATATATATATATATATATATATATATATATATATATATATATATATATATATATATTAAAAAGAAGAGGTGGTGCAAACGTTTTTTGGTTGTAATGTGGATTTATTGAGAAAAATATTATACTTTGTTTTACATAATTTCACGACACGTGTTTCTGGTCTGGTCTCGCAACCGTCTTCAGGTGAAAGTGGAATTTTTACATATTATTAAAAATAATTAATTTTTCTTCATGTTCAATGTGGAATATTCTCGATATGAGACATTGTTTGTGTGTTGGCAATCCGAATTTTCTTTCTAGAATTCTAGAAAAAACAAAGTATAATATTTTTTCTCAATAAATCCACATTACAACCAAAAACGTTTGCGGCACCCCTCTTCTTTTTAATATACATACTTTTCTCTCGTTGGAACCACTACAACATATTTCTTTTATATATATATATATATATATATATATATATATATAAGCAAATATATGGATGTAGATCCGACAGTATGAAGAAAAATATACTGAAAAAAAAAACAGAAATCGTCGGACGTTTCGGTCTAATAGACCATCTTCAGGACATATTCATATTTAAACGGAACGCTGATCTTATAAAAGATTTCAGTTATCTGTTTGGATTTGTATTGCGTTTATGTCCATCGTCTTTTTCATGTTAAATTGTATATGGTCTATGTTAATTCTGTTTTATGAATATGTCCTGAAGATGGTCTATTATAATGAAACGTCCGACGTTGACATTAAACATTCAAACAGCATAATCGCATATTAGAATTTTTGTTTGTTTTTTCAGTATATTTTCTTCATATATATATATATATATATATATATATATATATATATATATATATAAGTGAACATAGAAGTCAGCACTTAGAGGCGACAGTCTGTTTCATGCTAGACGCAATCGTCGGGCCACGAGTGCAGTTATTTTTCTCGGCTATTTATATATACTGATCAGTGGTGCATTGTGAGTAGTCTATTTTGGCGGTTATTTTACCGGAAGTCGTTTATTTGTTTATTTATTTATTTGGGTAAATTATTTTTCCTGTTTTTATTTTTTTTTTATTTTATCTTATATATTTATTTATTTATTTTAATCGGTGTTAAGCGATATAAATAAACGTATTATATTAATAAACGTAGTAAAACTTTTTTTATATCGCATTTTTAATAATTTTATTTTGGTTTGGGAAGATAATTAAAGCTATTTATTCAATTTTGAGGGAGCAGCTTTTGATTTGTTTATTACTTAAGTAATAAACAAATTAAAAATTAAAAATTTAAAAACAATGAAAATGTAATAGAAAGTGTTGAAAAAATGAATATATATATATATATATATATATATATATATATATATATATATATATATATATATATATATAATAATGTGGAAAAAACATATAAAATATAGATTAAAAAGTATAAAAAGGAAAAAATAGATTTAAAGTATAAAAATATAGCTAAAATAGTGTGGAAAAATATGAAAATATATATATAACATTATAGAAATTGAGAAAAAAATGAAATATATAAATAAAATAGTTAATTTAAAATATGAAAATTATAGATAAAAACGTATAAAATATATCGATTAAATGTATAAAAATATAGATAAAATACTGTGGAATAATATAGAAAAAAAAGAGAAAAAAAATAAAAATATAGATAAAATAATAGAATGCATGAAAAAAATGAAAACAGTAGATAAAAATAGTAGGGAAAATGTATAAATAATATAGATAAAAGTATAAAAAATATAGATTAAAAGTATAAATAATATAGATTAAATGGTGTGATAAAAATAAAAAATATAGACAAAATAATAGAAAGTGTAGAAAATAAATGAAAAATACAGATAAAATAATGTAGAAAGAGTATTAAAAATTATAGATAAAATAGTGTGGAAAAATATAGATAAAAAGTGTGAAAAAAATGAAAATATAAAGAAAATAATAGAAAATGCAGAAAAATAAAAAATATAGGTAAAATAGCGTGGGAAAAGTATACAAATATAGATTAAATGTATTAAAAATATAGATTAAGAGTAATAAAATCTATATAAAATAGTGTGGGAAAATATAGATAAAAAGTGTGAAAAAAATGAAAATATAAAGAAAATAATAGAAAATGCAGGAAAATAAAAAATATAGATAAAATAGCGTGGGAAAAGTATAAAAATATAGATTAAATGTATTAAAAATATAGATTAAGAGTATAAAAATCTAGATAAAATAGTGTGGAAAAATATAGATAAAGAGTGTGGAAAAATGAAAAATATAGATAAAATAATAGAAAATGTAGAAAAAAATGAAAAATATAGATAAAATAATAGAAGTAAAATGAGAATAAAAATAAAAGGAAAAGGAAAAAATTAAAGTTTAATAAAATCAAAGAGACTTTACATCATATTAAAGAAAATAAAAATGTTGTTTCAAATTGTATAACATTTCGCACAGTTAAATGTTGAAAGACGGACACAGAATGGCATTTGAATTCTTTATTGACCCTTCCGCTAATTTGAAGTGGTGGAGGGGTGATCTCTCCTATAAAACTTGATTACTATCACTTTCATTGGCGTCAGAAATTTGAACATTTTTGGTTCAAATTTCTGACGCCAATGAAGTTAGCGGAAGGGTCAATAGAGAATTTATTAAACAAAGAAAAAGAAACAAAGAAAAATTAAAATACATTTTAAATTTGGGGTCATTTTTCAACCTACTAATAATAAGAGGCCCTAAATTATAAATTTCTCACACAAAGAAAAAATTATTATTATTATTAACATTATTATTATTATTGTTGTTGTTGTTGTTTTATTTCCTTTGATTTCTGGGGTCTACTCATTTATTTCCGAGTCCCGCCCGGAGACTTAAGGTTAGAAATGGCATTATGACATTTTCTAATGAATCATTAAACACACACACACACACACACACACATATTTTACATAGATAAATCCCTTCGTAAGGTTTGGGCTGTACTCGTGAGAACATTTTTTTTGTATTTCTTTAAGGCATGGGCTTCCAGGAATCCCTTCAATGAGTCTATTGGAATCTTTTCCAACTAATCCAAGTGCTTTCAACTGGAATTACTTATGTCTTCTTGTGTCACATTTTTCAGATTTCGATTTCAAGGTCCTTGTATTTTGATAGCTTTTTGAAGACCTTCAAAGATATATTGCAGTCTACAGGGACTGCCATATCAATAAGGAGGCAATTTTTTTTGTTTGTAGTCTCTAATAACAATGTCTGGGCAGTTGGCTTATTATTATTATTATTATTTATTCATTTATTTATTTATTTCGAGGTCTCGTCAATTTACATTTGAGTCCGCTAGATGTAATCATATAAATATGACCTACAGATTTAAGTATGAAAACAAAATATATTAAAACCCATTAATACTTGCCAACATCATGTATAAATCTGGCCAATGTTTCCTATAAACTCAAATACTATGTATTTATAGGTTCTTGATAAAATCCAAAGAAGAATTCCCAAGGCTTTGACTTGGTACATCGTCTTCAGTTATTTTCCCACAAACATGATGTATCTTTCCGATGCATTTTCATTAAATATTAACATACTAATTGTTCAGACGAAGTTTCCACGATGATACCTAGACTTTATAAATTTAAGCGTAGTGCAATATTGGTGGCAAAATCTCATCATTTTACAGTTGAATTGTCTAGATGTAACCGTAAGTTCTATGCTAACAGGTTTTTTTTTTTTCTGGAATTTCTTGCTTGTGGAACTCACTTCCGGCTCCATAATTTCCAGTCAATTTTAACCTTCAAAAATTTAAATGCAACTGTCTTTCTGATTTCTCTCTTATTTTGTTCTCGATCCTTAGTAATGTTTTGTTTTGTTATTCTTGCACATCCAGTACCGTTTGTGTCTCAGTGGCTTCAGCGCTTTGCTTGTGGTGAACTCGATTTAAAAAAATCGTTTTTGTCTGATTATTAATCAGTTCATATTGTTATTAATATCAATAACGCTGCAAAAACTGCCATACTCGAAAGAAGACAACGAGTGCGATAAATAAAACGAGAAAGAAGTAAAAGAAACGTTGAGCAGAACAAAGAAGGTGTAAAATTCTGTAATGTCCAAAAGTTCATTGCCATTTTGTCTTCTCTTTAGGGCGACAAATGGTTTGGTGTCCCAACTCATGTGTTCCAATTATACAGTCGAACCCTGGTGACAAACTTGTGTATCAATTAGACGTAGCTATTTATCTCCCTTTAAGATTTATTTATTATTATTAGACTACGCCGATCGGCATCATTATAACCATAATTCATCACTGAGACATGGCTGAAGGGTGACAGAACATTTTAAAGACGTGATATTCCTTTCTGTCTTTCCTCTAATAACGTTCTTTTTATTTTATTGGGTTTTCTTTTTCGACCTTTTTAATTAGTTTTGATTTTGCCCCCTTTTCCTGTTGTTCACTTTTTCTTTCTTTTTTTCTTTCTTTCTTTCTTTCTTTCTTTCTTTCTTTCTTTTTCTTTCTTTCTGTCTTTCTTTTTCTTTCTTTCTTCATTTCCTTCTTTCTTTCTTTCTTCCTTTTTCTTTTCTTCTTTCTTTCTTTCTTCCTTTTTCTTTCTTTTTCTTTCTTTCTTTTTCTTTCTTTCTTTCTTTCTTTCTTTCTTCCATTTTCTTTCTTTCTTTCTTTCTTCCATTTTTTTTCTTTCTTTCTTTCTTTCTTCCATTTTCTTTCTTTCTTTCATTTTCTTTCTTTCTTTCTTTCTTCCATTTTCTTTCTTTCTTTCTTTCTTTCTTTCTTCCATTTTCTTTCTTTCTTTCTTTCTTTCTTTCTTCCATTTTCTTTCTTTCTTTCTTTCTTTCTTCCATTTTCTTTCTTTCTATCTTTCTTTCTTTATTTCTTCCATTTTCTTTCTTTCTTTCTTTCTTTCTTTCTTTCTTTACACTTGTTTATTTTTATGATTTCGCTTCCTTTTTGTTCATTTCAGCCTTATTTATTTTTTAACAAATTACGCCATCTTTTTTTATTCTAAATAAATTAGATGAAATCGCATTTTTTATCCTAATTATTTAGCTGTTGATTTTTATTTTTTTATTTTAAATTTTTCGGTTTTTTTTTATTTTCATGTCTCGTTTTTTTTTTTTTCTCATGTATTTTCTTTCTTGATCCACCTCCTATATCTACACATACTTCTTTTCTCTCCTTTATTTTATTTTTTCTCTGTTTGCTACTTGTTTTTCTTTGATTAGCTCTTCCTTCCTTCCTTCCTTCCTTCCTTCCTTCCTTCCTTCCTTCCTTCCTTCCTTTCCTTCCTTCCTTCCATCCTTCCTTCCTTCCTTTCCTTCCTTCCTTCCTTCCTTCCTTCCTTTTTTCTTTCTTTCTTTCAGTTTTTCTTGCATGCTATTCACTTTTTTTGCTTTTCTTTTCTTTTCCGTTCATTTTTTTATTTCTATTTTAGTTCTTTCTTCACTTCTTTACTTTCCCTCTCCTTCATCTTTTCATATTATTTTCTTTCTTTCTTTTTTTCTTTTCGTCTTGTTTTCTTGATATCTTGGGTTTTTCTTCGTTCTCTCTTTCATTCTTACATATTTGCTTTTAGTGTGTTTGTCGCTTCTTTTCTTTTCTGTTCACCTTTCTTTCTTTCTTTTATCAATTAATTTTCAACATCGTTTTTCAATGAAAATTCTTGACATCATTTTCCGGTATTGCTTAAACATATAGTACCGTTCATGGGTTTTTGACACATATTTCCGGACATACACACATACACACAAATATATACATCCAGTATTATATAAACACACGAAGATAAATAAATGATATTACATACACGTAAATATGACAACACAGAAAACAGCGTTGTGATGGGTTTCGTTCCGAAAAAATTTCTTCAGGCAACGTTTTTTATTGAAGGAATTTATCCAATACAGAAAACAAACAGAGAGAAATAAAAAAAATAATACCAGTTACAATTTATATCAAAACGTTAAATTTACAGAGACGTTTAACATTTAAGTTTAAATTTAAATTTTGATGTCTGATGTATCTATCAGATCATCCCATAAGTTCTGTCTGAATTTTGAATAAAGAAAACAAGTGACCAAATATTACATTTAATTACAGATTCAATCAACAATGTATTTTCCCTGATTATCTATGACTTCCTTCCATCTATTAACAAGCTTACTAATTCCATTACTGTAAAATTCTTTTCGCTTTGATTCGAAGAACTCACAAATGTCAAACCTCTACTTGTGTTACAAAAACTGTTTCTTCCAAATGATTCTGTAAGCTACGAAACAAATGGTAGTCTGAAGGAGCAAGATCGGGAGAATAAGGTGGATGAGGAATTTTCTCCCAACCAAGTTCTTCGATCTTTTGTGACGTGATTCTTGCTGTGTAGGGTCGCGCATTGTCCTGATGAAACATCACTCCTTTTTGATTCACTATAGCAGGTCTTTTTTTCCTCAAAGCTTGGTTCAAACGCTCTAATTGCTGACAGTATATTTGAGCATTAATTGTTGCATTAGGTGGTAAGAATTCAAAGTGGATTATTCATTGGTGATCGCACCAGTTTAAAAGAAGAACCTTTTGCCTATGAAGTTCCCTTCTCGGCTGTGGCTGGGGTTCTTTCCCTTTACCAAGCCACTGTCTACGACGCTTAACATTTCGATAAAAGATCCATTTTTAGTCGCCAGTCACAAGTCTATCCAAAAAGGTGAAACAAGTTGGCAAGAATGGAGAGAAGAGCAGATGTCAACTCGGGATTTGAGGTTGTTTTCAGACAATTCATGAGGCACCCATTTTTCAAGTTTAGGAACGTTTCCAAGTTGTTGAAGATGACGATGAACATTTGTATGGTTTGAACTGAGAACCACTGCCAATTTATCAACTAATAAAGCAGGATTTTCTTCAAGGGCTGCTTCAAGAAGTTTTTAATCAAGCTCAACTGGACGTCAGGTTCGATCTTCATCTTCAAGGGTGAAATCTCCACCTCTGAATTTTGCAAACCAACTTCTGCATGTTCTTTCATTCACACATTCCTCTCCATAAACTGAGTGAATGTTTCTAGTCACTTCGGCTGCTGAGTTTCCTTTCTTGAACTCATAAAGCATTATGTGCCTCAAATGATTCTTGGGTACTTCCATGTTAGCAGGGTTTTAATCAAACAAAATTTAATTTTATTGTTCTCTGAAATAACATTTGATCAGTTTGAATGCATCTAAACATAAAAATAATGTTCAGCTGCATTAGACATTATAAAATAATCTTTAAATTTCGTTCATTTTAACAAAAAATTAAAATTCAGACAGAACTTAAGGGATGACCTGATATATTTTGAACTTTATTCAAGTTAAGTCTTAGTCAAGATTAACTTCGTTCGTTATTGATTTTTATTGTCACGCATTATATTAATGGTCATTTTCTAAACAAAACAAATATCTTGTATGTTCCTAGACGTGAATTAATCGTAGAATACTCCGAAATTAACGAACCTTTAATCTGTCCGCAATTTATATCAAAACGTTAAAGATACAGAGAGGCTCAACATTTAAATTTATACTAAGAATTAACATACGTTATATTAATAGTAATATAATTTGGAATAGTTCAACATAATAAGAATAGAATAAAAATGATAAAAAGCTGATTTAGATAACTGCATTTTCAAATTTCCCTAAGTCACACGTCAAAATGTTCCATACCAATAGGAACAGCTCATGAATATTATATTGGAGGCATTCCCTAAATTAGCAAAGGATATTAATTCATACCAGTTTATACTAATGTTCAAAAATAGCTATTACTATTTACTAGTATTTATTTGATCTTAATTTCATTTACTTTGTATCACAACTTCTCAAACAGTCATTTTACGTTCGTATATATATATGAATGAATATAGTTCTAATGTGTGCTATATTTATGGGATAAAGTGCTCAATATCAGAGATAGAGCGTATGCAAATATGAAAGTAAACATTAAAATCAACACTCAGAGGTTGTTTCATGCCTGACGATTGCGTCTAACATGAAACAGCCTGTCTTCTGCTGGATTTCGAAATTAATTTCGATTATTCCCAAATTTATTGCTAAATTATAAAAATTGTTATCGTACAAAAACAATCGCAGTAATGAAACACTGGATATTAGGAAGAGTAAATTTTTTCATTTGAATATGAGCGATTGAAAGTTAGAGAGTTGTGTCCCTTTCATTGTTTTTTACCAGCAGAATCCTAAATTTAAGGATTGCGAGTTCGAACCCGACATGGAATGTTTTTTAATTTGCCCACAGGAGTCGTGTTTCCAAAATGGTATGCTATGTGGGCTACTCCCTCCTGAAGTAACGTTGAAAACGCGGCCAATATTATTTTGAAACTATGTAATTTGAGAACAGTATTTTTTTCATTTAAACATGAGTTATTGAAACTAACAGAGTTTTGACCCTTTAATTGTTTTTATCAGCAGAAGCCAAAATAGCGGAGTCTAAAAACAATCGAAGTAATGAAAACTTGGGAATTCGAAATGCCAAGATGGCGGCCTCGGGTCCAGCCCGGAATATTTCTAATTTGCTTGCTTAAAGTCGTAAAAATTTCTATCAGTTGAGAAAAAAGTCACAATATATTTTAATTCTTATAAGTATTTCACTTCAGTCAAGTAAATGAGTTCTCCGACCTTATCAAACGGCATTTTGCCCTCAATAGCGATGAAAGACAGCTCATCAACTCTTGGACCAAACAATATTTTGCGAAATTATCAACTTATATCATCATAAAAGTGTAGCGAGTACAATTTTCAGCGCATGTGTATTTTGGTGTAAGTAATAGGTTTTTGCTCGCATTTCAATGTTTCTCGCCTAAAGAAAGCATAAAGTTAGAAGAGTAAAATCGCAAAAGAGTAAAACGGAAAGACAGTGTAAGAAAGAAAGAAAGAGATAGAGAGAAAGCGAGAGATAAAGAGATAAAGAAAGAAAGAAAGAAAGAAAGAAAGAAAGAAAGAAAGAAAGAAAGAAGAGAAGAAAAGAAAGAAAGTGAGAATGGTTAAGAAAAAGAAATACCGAAATTGTCTGGAAAGAAAGAAAGAAAGAAACAAACAAACAAAAAAACAAACAAGGTTTTAGAAAGAAAGTAACAAAGAAAGAAAGAGAGAAAGAAAGAATTGTTTGCAAAAAGAGAGCGCATGTATAGAAAGAAAGAAAGAAAGAAAGAAAGAAAGAAAGAAAGGTTAAGAAAATAAAAAAGCGCTTGGCTAGAAACAAAGAAACAGAGAGAAAGAAAGAATCTTTTGGAAAGAACAGAGCTTGTAAAGAAAGAAAGAAAGAAAGAAAGAAAGAAAGAAAGAAAAACACAGCGTTTGTCTAGAAAGAAAGAAACAAAGAGAGAAAGAAAGAATTGTTTGGATAAAAAGCAGATCTTGTAAAGAAAGAAATAAAGAAAGAAAGAAAGTACTGTCAGGAAAAAGAAAGACAGACCTTATGTAGAAGGAAACTAGAAACTTCGAAGTAAAGAGCGGGAAACTAAACATAGAATGAAGTAAAAAAAAAAAATGAAGTACAGAAAAAAATACGGAAGGAACAACGTGATGTCAACCCAGAGAAAGAAGCAAAGAAATATAGAAAAAAAGAAAAGAAAATCATATTGAACTGAATGAGCAAGAAAAAAAGAACGAAAGAAAAAAAGAAAGAAAGAAAGAAAGAAAGAAAGAAGATGGTTACCGGAAATTAAAAAAAGAACTACATATTGCTAGCATAGAACAAAGAATGAAATAAAAAAGAAAATGAATAAGAAAGAAAAAAGAAGAAAATAATGATGAAAAAAAGACAAAGAATTGAAAGAAAAGATTCCCAGCAAAAGAAGGAAAAACAAAACAAAAGAAAAAAATACTTTATGCAAATAAATGCAATAAAAACATGAAAAATGAATAAATGAATGAATGAAACAAATATAGTCACAACGAACGAGCAAAAAATGGCTCCGATAAAATCAGATATCAAGTTTCGACTCGTTCATAATATTTATGTGCTTGAAAGACCAGGGTCATCGGCTTGTTAATCAAGAGAAAAACAATTTATGAACGTCACCTATCGTCAAGGATCGGTGAAATGCCATGCACCATATTGAATCGACTCTAATAAAGCTAATCACGCCCCCCACAAAAAAAAAAATTCCGCACATGCGCAGAATGCTCGTGTCCGCGCTCGTAAAACATCTTCATTGACGATCTTCAAGCACACGTAGTCGTAAGATGCAATGGCTAATCTCTAAATGCACTTCCAACAGCGTAGTCATACTCCCGTGAAGTATGTACGATTTTGCTATAAATGCACGCTTTTATTTACACATTTCCATGCATAGATAGTCTACTATTCATTTAGGCTTAGTCTGGCACAAGGTAACTTTAACTAGAGTAAAATGAAAGTTCTATATTAACGAATGTTTCTGTTAGACAAGTTCGTTAAATATCCCTGCGTGGATGATTATCTGAACTTTCAACACACAAATTTATAAGTACATGCACACCGACACTGAAACATATACGCGAAACTTAAAGTCACTCGCAAAGCCTTTTGAATTGTTCGTCATTTGCTGACAATTGTTGCTTTCTTTTTCTTACTGAGTACGTTAAAAAATCTGGCTTATTTTACGCCTAACAAAACACGTAAAAAATGCAAGATTTTTTAATGTGCGTTATAGGCTTTATAGATTTGTTATCTCGTACGCCGATTTAGTCCTAGGGAAAAAGGGAATTTTTAAAATAGCGACTGCTTATAACGCATCGCTCTTCTGTCACGAAATCAGCGCTTTGGCTGCTGATTTGGCGTTTATATACATCACGTATATAATACGTTAAAAAATTAGGGTTAGTTTCTCTGACAGATGCTAAATCGGTCGAGTTTCGATCCCAGCTTGAAATAATCGAATGTCTAGTCACACTGATGAACTGTGATACAGTGATACAGTCTTGTGTGTATATATATATATATATATATATATATATATATATATGTATATATGTGTGTGTGTGTGTGTGTGTGTGTGTGTGTGTGTGTGTGTCCATTTTTTAGTGATAATTCAGTTTATTAACCTCGATTTAGCTCTGTTGAGCGAGGTTCGAAACCGGTTAGCTAGCCCGTTTTTCAGTTTTACTTTTTGTTAACATCATGAGTGGTAATAATAAAGATAATTTTTGTCTATTTATAGCAATTATAATGTTTTGTACAACAAAACATATCTTTATATATATATATATATATATATATATATATATATTGCTGTAAAAACGTTAAGCTGAATATTATTTGGCACAATTATAAAAACTGATGGTTAATAAAAATGAAAGAGGATAAAAACCGATTTCGCTTTCGCTCTTGAAAGTTTTTAATCGGGAGAAAAAGAGTAAAAAAATACAATAAATTTAAATTAGCCAATGATTGATGAGAGGATAGAAAAGGGAAGAAAAAATGTTGGGCGAACTACTAGAGACTAATGATAGCAAGCCCCAGCAAACAATCACGCTGTTTAGAGAGAGACGGTTTGCAATACTTAACATGCAGTGACTGTAGTACTTTAATGTGAAATAAATGTGTGACTGGAACAAAATTGTAAACTAGTCAACACTGAATTCAGCCGCACACTTTCTTTTTTTTAAAAGGTACTCACAATTTGAGGATCCGTAGGTAGTTGACAGAGTGATGGTGTTTACATGGGTTCCCCTTTGGGCCCTGCACTGCAGGTTTGTCGGTTTTCATTAGAAGAGATTGCTTTGTAGTTCACTTCGTTCTATAATATATTTTCAGTATGTGGACGATACTTTTTGTTTATTCAATGATGAAGCTGAAGCGGATCAATTTCTCCCCTCTCTCAATAGTCATCAACCGCTTTGAGGTTTACGGTCAAGAAAGAGTTCAATTCTCAACTTACTTTTTTTATGTATTGGTGCACCGTACTCTGGCATTGTTTTTGATCTCAGTGTATAGCAAATTACTTTTGCCGATCTGTACACCAGTTGGGATTCCTTTTCTTCAAAGAAGCGAACTTTGACGCATAGGGCGATGATGATTTGTTCTGAAGTTTTCCTTGACAGTGAAATCGATTTTGTAACGGTGACTCTATGTAGCAATGGATATCCGCCTAATAGTGTGCATTGTGTAATTCGTGACAACATCGCTAATTTCAAAAAAAATTAAGCCCGCTAAAATAGAAAGGTGCCCCGTATATTTGCGACATCCTTGGATTGGAACTGGATGTGAAAACTTCTCCAGGCAAATTTCGTCTAGTGTCCATGATTGTTATGTTTCCGCTGAGGTTCGTGTCGTGTTCAATACTAGACCGATCTATCCGTAAAGATGTTCTCCCTCTATTCAAGTTAATTCTGTTGTATATAAATATAATTGTGGCTGCGGAGACAGCGACACAGGGAGGATTACCTAGTGACCAGATGTGAGGATAAAACAACGTGTGCAAAGCAAGCTCAGAAATCCCACCTTGGTTTCAACTGAACTAATCCCAAATACCTACGGATCCCCAATTTGTAAGCACCTTTGAAAGAACAGCAAGCATACGACTGAAGTCATGTTGACTTGTTTACTGTTTTGTCCCAGTCACACTCTTTATTTCATCTTAAAATAACAGAGTCACTGTATGTCAAGTCTTGCAAACCGTCTCTCTGTAAACAGCGTGATTGTTTGCTGGGGCTTGCTATCATTAGTCTCTAATACTCCCCTTACCCCATTTTTCTTCTTCCCTTCTATATCCTCTTATCAATCATTCGTTAATTAGATTTATTATATTTTACTTGTTTTTTTTTTCGGATTATAAACTTTGAAGCACGGGGGCGAAACCGGTTGTTTTCATTTTTTATCTTTTTAACATCAGCTTTTTAATTATGCCAAATAATATTCAGCTTAACATTTTTACAGTAAAACTCAAGTTCTGTACCACTAAGAATGTTTATATATATATATATATATATATATATATATATATATATATATATATATATACGGGGTTGAAAATAATACCGACGCCTGATTTTAGCACATATATTTAGCAAAATTACAAAAAAAATATATTGAAATAGCAGAGAGTAATTTTTTTTCAATAAAATCGTCAATTACTTCAACCACGGCCTCCTGTCACTGGATCTAACCAACACCTTTATCCACTGTGCCATGTGTCCTCAAGGTGTTAATAAAATAGTGCTAGATATAAAATAACAGTTATAATAAATATGAAGTTTTGCTCATTGGTAGCATGAGTGAATTTCATGCACATTGCATACTTCAAGACTCACTGTTACAAAATGATGTGCATCTTAATCGCAACAACTTCTCATATTTATCGCTCTCTTCTCAAGAATTTCAAGGAAATTGCTTACAAACGTCATGAAGCTTTGACACTAATACTTAATTCATTTACGAAAATCATATTTTAAATTTATACTGATATATATATATATATATATATATATATATATATATATATATATATATATATATATATAAATGGGGATATAAACCAAATAATTAGATATTAGAAACTGTATATACGTGCGTTAGAGTGCATACAGGGAAGCGAATAAATATTTACTTATATAAGTAATTATACTTATAAATAAATATATTTTCAGAATTGCTGGTCCGGATCAAGACCGGAATGTTTTTAATTTTTTCACTGATTTTTGTAGACTGGTTTCACAGTGGAGGCTTGTATTTCACATAAGTCGGTCTTAAAGTAGGTTCGACGTACAAAACGTTAGGAACTTCATATAATAGGTATAACGCAGTAATCTAGTTGTGGTGGCTGATACTTTAATATCCGACTAACGGTCGTCTCACATCGACTGCCTGACCAACTCACTCAGCGACTGACTCGTTACTCTTACTACTCCTACTTATTATTGGTAGGAGATTCTATTAACTATAGAATAGGTGTGTTCCACTATAACACTGATTCAGCCTGATTCCAAGATGGTATGATATGTTGGGCTACGGCCTCTAGGAGTAAAGTTGAAAAAGTGTGACACAGTGACATACTGACATTTGCATTTATTATATAGATATGTGTTATTGTCAGCCTCTGTAGATATATGCTGAATGTGCGTCTGTCTTTGTCATACGTGGTGAGTGCTTTATCGTTCGCTTTCTCTGAATTGCGCTGATTTTGATCAAACGTCATAAAAGACAGAAACCTCAAATCACGCCGTACATTTACACAATAAAATTAAAAAGAAAAAAAAAAGAAAAGAAAGGAGGCTTCTCTAAAGTCTAACCAAAATGTCCTGACAAGACGAAAGAACATCTTAAACCAAATCGATTTCTCTGTCCGATTTTCAAAAGCGCCCGTTCACGAGAATAGATCACGAGTCCCGGCATTTTAACCAAATATACTTTATTCAGAGGAGAATGTTGTCCGCCATATTGATCACGTGACCAGATTCTCTGTATGAGCCCAAAGATGTCGTTGACTATAAATTGTTTTTCGGCACAAAACTGCCGCAAACCTTTTCCTTGCCCATTGTGATCGGATCTTATAATTAAATATGATGTTTTATAGCTCTTAGCACTAAGTTTCAGGGTTTTTGAGTCAAGCGCGTGATGGTCTCTTGAATGACCGAACAAAATCAAATATCTACGATTTTTATTATTATTATTATTATTATAAAACTGCGTGTTTCTTATTTCCCGAGTTAATTATATTTAGTTAGCGTGCACGTCAGACCCTGCCAATATCGTATAAATAATTGAAAATTCCGTTTTGATTGCAAATAAAGAGGTAAAAGATACATCATAAACGCTGTTTAGTTTCAACGAGAGGAAGAAAAACAAAAAGAGAGAGGCGATAACGTTCTCATATGTTTAACGTCTGCTTCAATGGAATGGAAAACGTTGTCAATTTGAATCTTTGAATCTTTTCATTTGTACTCGCTTACTTCTTTAAATAATGATCTCTAGTCATACTTAGGATTGCTGTTGTAATATTCTATTAATTTTGTTAAGCTCAAATATTTAATGATGCAACAGAAAAATTTCCACGAGTATTTTAGCACATTATTCAATTATTAACTTAAGAAATATGCATCATCAGAAAATTCTAATAGAAAAACCTTTTTATTTGTACCGCTTACTTCTTTAAATTTATGACCTGACAATGGCAGTGGGTTATTTAATGTCGACAAAATTTTTTACTGCTGCTAATTTTTTGTTTTGTCAAAATCTGTATCTGGTAATATATTTCCTTTAAAATTGCTGGTAATAATTTTTTTTCAAAAAAGTATTGTTGGTAATAGTTAACTATTTGCCCATAGCTGGGACCCTAACAGGTGCTACCACCCCGAATCAAGGTAGAGCTGGGAAATTCCAGCAATTATGTTTCCACGTTCTTCAAAACCTCCTGATCTTGTTACTGGACGTAGTTTAACGTCTTACCCAGGTCGGAGATGTAGTTTAAGGTCTTGCCCAGGTCTCGGATGTAGTTTAACGTCTTACCCAGGACGATGACGTGTTTGGAGTGAAATGATTAAAAAGTCAAGTGATATGTTGGAAGTTCTGTTCAATCATCTTCTTCACAAGAAACGCTAATTTGTGGAACAGATTCATCAGAAGACACTTCCCCGATCAAAAGAATCAGTTTCTTCGAGTCTATTTTTAACCCTTATCTATCCTACATATCCCCATGATATGTAATTCTTTCTCTTACGTCCATATACAAACCTAATTCAGAAACCCTCTCGTCACTATTATTGGGTGAAGAGTAGTAAATTTAGTTTGGGTGTCACTATACCCAGCTGCAATTCAACTCTTCAGAGTTTTTCCCAACGTAGATTGGTATTTCAACTAGTTATTAATAATACATTTTCTTGACAAAGAAACTAATTCAAAATAAGCGTCTTTCTCTTTAGCTTTGCAGCTCACTATGATATACGAGAGAGTTTTGAATATGTCACTAGAAAGACATTGTTACTCTTTGTTGGGACGAGAGAGAGAGAAAAAAACGTCGAATTCCTATCTGTCAAAGAACGATGTGGCAGATTCATGTGAGATTCTTAGAGAGCGAAACAAACGAATAAGCTAATGAATTTGCCGCAGATCGTTAAGAAAGAAACGGAAATAAAATATATCTTTCGTTCTTGAAGTGTTCCTCTGTGACACCCACGCATTTGTCACTTGCAATAAAGGATTCAACGAACGGGACTTGTGAGACATTGATTCATAAATAATGCCGTGGAGTTCTTTAACTCAGCCGTGGTACAGGTTAGATTAATTGCCCTGAGGAGACGAAGAAAGGCGATGGGAGATAAATAATGTATTAATGGGACTAGTGCTTAGAACGCTGGGATATATTCTTGGTTGTGATTATATCATGATAACTTTTATCAGAACTATGTTTAAATCCCAACATCTAAAAGATCTACACGATCAGTGCCACTCAGCTGATCTTTCCTCTGATCGAGCTCTCACAGTTCATTAGTAGCGGGGTGGGGGGAGACTGGCTTCCATTTTTCGATACCTCCATAAAAATCTAGTAATGTTTCATCACCAACGAACAGATCCTAAATTTTCTTCCAGTGCTAATAAACGGTTGTACACTCAATGTTCGTCATTAAATTGGGGTAAAGACTGGCTACTATCATTTAACAAATCCAAAAACTTTACTCGTAAACCGGCACCAATCCTGATGTCCTTATCCCTTCAAAGAGGCTCCATGCGTCGAACGCCTACGCTCACTTAAGATCTCAAATGGAAATTTTGTTCCATCGCAAAGGATGATGGGAGAATGATCGTCTTATTTTATCACTCCAGAAAATACATAACTACATCTGGTATGATCATTTTTTAAGCATTTCACCCCAATCAAGGCGGGAGTGCCACTAGCACGCAAGGGGTTTCAGAAAGTGAGAGAAAGAGTAAAGAGGGTTGTTTGAGGAAAGGATATAGAGAAGGGCGGGTATCATTATCAAGGCATCGATCAAGGTATCGACCAAGGCATCTATCAAGGCATCAGAAGATGTCGATTGTGTCTTTATAAGCGCCAGATCAGATCAAGAAATGGGTATGGCTGCCATATCTAGGCGTGTGTTGCCCAATATTCACTCTCCAGTATCGACTGAGTTCAAAACGCTTACGCGGCCTTGTGGATGATGAATTATTCTCCAACACTTATCCTACAGCTTGGACGAGTTACAGTCCTTCGTGAAAGCAGCTCGAACTTTCTCAAATATGAACCCCACCAAGCCGTGTTTACTTCATGTTACTCCCGAGAGAATGTTTCCCTGACAACAACACTCTTGGGATCTTTAAGTCTAGGGACAACCGATACGTATCCTACTGGTCCATATCACACTCTCTTACATTCCACTTTCCCCTCCCTTACAATCTCACTGAGAAACCCTCTATCTTGACGGGCCCTTGAGCCTTGTATTGAATGAAATACCAGTAGAAACAACACAACCTCAAATGACAACTGGGCCTAAGCTCACTCCGGAGATCAATTACACCTCGTAGACGCACCATCGCTAAAACTGCAATAAGAATGGTCGGTCCTTTGTACCGTTCCAGAAAGTTCCTGACTCTTACTACCATATTCCGTCAAAAATGCAGTATTCATGTCAAACAATGTCTGGCGCTGTTCAGTCCTCAATTTCCAGGCTTTTCAGAGTTCGAAAGAGATTACGTGGCCTTGTTTGTAATGAACTTTACCATTCTGCAAACCCTTGTAATGAACTTTACCATTCTGCAAACCCAGGCGAAATTTTGCTAGCCTTTCGCCACTCTATTGCTTCTACAGACGGGCAACATTACTTGGTGTCACCATTTCAGACCTTCACAGCTAGAACTTACCCCGTATACGGTGTCAAATGATCTTCATTCTTCGTATTCCTTTAGTAAGGAGAAAGTTCTACTCAGACAGCTTCTTCCTCATAACTGCTGGTTTGTGGAATAGACTTCCGAGGGGATGGTTCTTCAAGTCTAAGGTCACATCTATCTTAGATATCTGCATAATAAGTACCTCTTCCACATCTCTTTACGGCCTTTCAACAATATCGTTTAGTAACCCTAACCTCTACGTATTAAATGAGAAATTGTACATAGAAGAAGTTAGGTGCTATACGTGATACACGCTTAGGCGATCATGTATTTTTCGATGCATGAATGACAAGGCAGATTTTTCCCGCATTAGGTTGCCATTTCTTTCTGCGGTAGACCTGTTGTCATCCAAGGCTATAGAACCCACTCTGACCTGCAATTTAGCTATAGCTGTGGGGAGAAGAGGATTCATACCTTTTCCAAGTGTATTAGCACTTAAGTTAATGTAATGGATTCAACTGGAATTCGAACTCGTTTCTCCGATTCCTCAATCCGAGCTGTAATCCATTACTCCACCGTACACGAAGTAATTTATAAAAATATAAAGACCAAAATGCCAAGAGGTCTTCCAAGAAGTATCACGAAAATAATTTTCAGATATTAATGCCTTTAATTAACTTTTTTGCTTTTTTTTTTTTTTAAGCGTTTCACCTCAAGCAAGGCGGGAAGCCACTAGGACGCAAGGGGTTACAGAAAATTTGGAGCAAGATCAGATAGGAGTGATAGAAAAAAGGATGAAGAGAAGGGTAGTGGATAGATCAAGGCAACTGGAGATGTCGATTGACATTACACTTGAATCGCTGGAGATTATAGCTCTCGGGGAAACTGGAATAGGGAAGGGAGTTCCACAGGCGAGAGGTGCGAGACATGAAGCTATTGGAGTAGAAGAGACGGCTACATTTAGGAGTTTCGACATTGAAAGGGTGTGAGAGCGGGATTCCAGCCTCGTAGGGCGCTTGAATTCATGAAGTCTGGGAACCAGCGAATGCAGCTCCTCGGAGCAATTGCCATGAAAGTATTTGTAAAACAGACAGAGAGAGGCGACGGCACGTCTGTGAGAAAGTGACTGTAGAGCATCGCAAAATATGTCACAGTTCTTATAATTTATCAATTTTTAATTTTAATAATATAGTCTTTGCGTTGGGAAAGGCTTTCTGTATACAATATTTTGAAATGTGTTGATAAAATTTATCGTAAATTATAAATACAAGATTCCTATCAATTCCTATCGCAATGTCAATTATTTACACTGTTCGGATTTTTGTAGCCATATTCAAAAAATCGTACGCTCCGTCCTTCTTCGGGTGATATTTGGAATTTCGAACTGAATTTTGTTTCGTCCACAAGGAGTAAATTGTTCTAGTTCCACGTGGCATGCCATTTCCGGATATCTCTGTTATATCCCTTTAACTCAAATCTCCAGTTTTGTTTTTTAAACACTACAGTATCTAGGTGTTGAACACACAACTCTTTGGGTGAAGTCACTGGGTCCCACCAAGGTTTTTATCCATTGGGTCATATGTCAATGAGAAGAATGTAAATAGTGTAAATAATTACAATATCGCATCTCAGAAATATAGACAGACATTGACTCATTGTCAATTAATTATTTTTTTTTGTAATTCTTTTATCTAATGTTTCATGCTTTTACACGTAGTCCTCAAGGACACATGGCGCAGTGGATAACGGCATTGGTTAGATCCAGTGACAGGACCCAAAGAGTGTGAGTTCAATACCCGGTTAAGGCAGTGGAGAACTTTCAGAGGGAAATTAACAGGAGATAACTGATAACTGACATCCATCAAATATGGCACGTGAAACTAGAACAGTCTACCCCAGTGAGCAAAATAAAGGGTTCAGTTCGACATTCCAACCACCTGAAGAAGGCAGGAGCGTACAACGGCCGAAACGTTGTAATAAACATGGCGACAAAGATGCGGACAATAGTCCGAATAATGTAAATAATGTACATAATACCTCATCTCAGAAATATAGACAGATACTGAAGGGCCGAAACGTTGTAATATATATGGCAACAAAGATGATGACAATAGTCCGAATAATGTAAATAGTGTACATAATACCTCTGTGGCACCATTTACGAGGCAGAGAAAGGAAGAGAAAGAAAAGAAGGCAGAAAGAAAGGCGAGACGAATCGTAGGTGATAAGCAGAACACACACGGCTAAGAGACAATGAAAATATTGATAAGTAACAATGAAAAGGGTGTCATTACAATGACAGGGAATTTCTGAGTAAAAAAAAAGAAAGAGAAAGAAAGAAGGAATCAGATGTGTTTTGATAACGGCTGTATAAGCGAACGGCTGGACCACTGGCCAGGGAAAAATTCAAGTGAAAATGCTATTTCGATAAGTGACGAGAAACAGGCCATTAAAAAGGACTTTGGACAGATATGAAAAATTAAATGCCACACAACTAGTGCGCTGACCGAATTCTTTTCGACGAAACAACTTTGGCCTGCGATAATAAAATTATGTTATCAGGAATATGTACCGAAGGAAAATGAATGGGGACCCAGAAGTGTTTTTCTTTCTTCCTTAGAGGCGACAGACTGACTGAAAACTTTGGGGATATTTCTTTTTTGAAGCCATGTTAAGAATACCACCCATCTTGATAAATTAGCGATAAAATACCTGACAAACACCACGTGTAAAACAAGAGTTGTCATATCGTCTGTTGCGACTAGAAGGGTGATAACGGCGATTGAAAGGAAGAAAAGGGAAAGAGAAGAGATAATTTTTTTTTTAGTTAAGCAAGATATTTTTTTTTCCCGAAACAAAGCCACAGATTGTTCACGCCCGACTAAGACATCATTGGTCAAGTGGTGGTCACGTGACGCACGAAGGAGGAGGAAAGATACCCGACTAAGACCTCATTGGCCGAGTGGTGATCACGTGACGCACGAAGAAGGCTGTCGACGCCCCATTCAGAGTATAAGTATGAGAAGCTGCTACAAAGAAGTGGGGAGGGCAGCTCACGCCCCTCAGAGGTATGGTGATAAAGTGGTAGTGAGGAAGGGTTCACAAAAATTGAAAAGAGTGGAAAATCCCTAACCAGAAATAAAAGAGGTGGATATGTATTTAGAATTATCGAGGAACCCCCCGACGCCAACAGACCCAACCCGGTTTTGGTCGGCGTCAATAAAAGCGAGGCCCCAACAGGCAGAAATCAGTTCGGGCTCGAGTTTCCAGAGTTGAGTTCCCAGAGTCAGACTCCAGTTGAAACCGCCTCGGAGATAGCTGACCAAGATTCACGCAAAAATTCCGGACTCCTCTTCAACCCAAGAACAATTATTTTGAAGATCGACTTAGAACCAGACCACCGAAATAAGTTTTTTTTTTTCGACTTTCGTCCAAAGACACACCGAAACTCAATTTCTTAGAGAGCGGACAACTTGAAGCGTTAAAACTTGCCTAGCGGAAACGACGTGTCACAATCCACAGAACGGGTCGGGAGATAGATGCAGTCCTATGTATCGAACAACTAGACATAAAGTTTGTTACCTTTTTCTTTGATACTTTGAACTTTTTGAGTTTTCATTTTATTTTCTTTTATGCATATTTTTGTAGTATCACCCCCGTTGAAACTCAATTTGCATTACGGCCCCAACCACTGTTTGATCTCGTCTGTCTAAGATCAATTCACAACGTGGGTAGGCGGACTGGAGATCAATGCAGTTACCTTGGTAATCAGGCGTTGGAAGCGAGTTGGGAACGACGAGGCTGATATCAAATCTAACCAGATTCCCACCCGAATCACCAAAAGGTTAGAACGTCACATTTGGGTGCCGCGACCGATACCAAGCCAGTTGGTCGTCACAGGACGAGACAACACGACTGACGCGACAGGCGGACGTCACGTTTGGAGCAGCGACACCTGAACGGAGCAGCGAGGAGCGAACAGCTGGCGCCGCGGCGAGGACGTCACAATTGGTGCTGTTTGGGGACGTCTCAACTGGTGCCGTGGTATATCAGGATAGAACGTCACAGTCGGCGCTGCGACCGGGGGACGACGTCACACCTCATCTCAGAAATATTGAGAGATACTGAAGGGCCGAAACGTTGTAATATATATGGCGACAAAGATGAGGACAATAGTCCGAATAATGTAAATAATGGACATAATACCTCATCTTAGAAATATAGACGGATTCTTGGATGAAGAATTGTGAATTCTTATCAATATTTGGTTAGTTTTTGTTTCATCTTCTCTCACTTTCTGTTACAATTACCAATAACTTTATTAAATTGTCTACATTTCGTAGATGAAGTAATTTGAATTATTATTGTTTTAATAGTATTCCTAACCTCTTACTTCTAATTGTTTTATTAAAAGAAGCATTGTCAACGATTATTAATTTGGGAGAAATATTCTTTGATTTTAAAATTTAGGGGTGGTTTGGTTTGTTTTACGGCATATCAATCTCAATGGGTTATTTAATGTCGACAGGATTTTTATTGCTGGTAATATTTTCGTTCAAAAATGTACTGCTGGGTATATATATATATATATATATATATATATATATATATATATATATATGTGTGTGTGTGTGTGTGTGTGTGTGTGTGTGTGCTTTGCTGGTAATATTATAAAAAATGTATTACTGGTGTTATAAATAATCAAGAGTGGTCTCCATTTGTTTTATTACTCTCCACTATAACAGCGCTATTTCTGTTTACTGGGACTATAAAAGGACACTATACGCGAACCTTGTATTCTCAGTTGAATAAAGTTTTCTTAACGCCTACACCTGCGTACTTTTCTCATCACAGCTGGTAATATTTTTAAAAAAAATATATTGCTGGTAATATTTTTTTCTAAAAATATATTGCTGGTAATATTTTTTTCTAAAAATATATTGCTGGTAATATTTTTTTCTAAAAATATATTGCTGATAATAATTTTTTCCTTCAAAAATTCGTTGCTGGTAATAATATTTTAGAAAAATGTATTGCTGGTATTAAAGCCTATTTTTACACTTTCATAATGTTTTGATCCCCGTTTGCGGTTAACTATTTGCCCATAGTTGTGACCCTAACGGGTGCTACCACTCCGGGTCAGTGTGGTCCCGGAAATACCAGCAATTAACAGGTTGTTCATTTCTCCTCAAAACCTCCTCATCCGAGGCCTTGCCGTTGGGGGTAGTTTATCGTCTTCCCAAGGACGCGGATGTAGTTTATCGCCATACCCAGGACGGCGGATCTACTTTATCGTCTTCCCCAGGACGTGGATGTAGTTTATCGTCCTACCCAGGATTCGGATGTAGTTTATCGTCTTCCCAAGGACGCGGATGTAGTTTATCGTCATACACAGGACGGCGGATCTAGTTTATCGTCTTCCCTAGGACGCGGATGTAGTTTATCGTCTTCCCAACGACGCGGATGTAGTTTATCGTCATACCCAGGACAGCAGATCTACTTTATCCTCTTCCCCAGGACGTGGATGTAGTTTATCGTCCTACCCAGGACTCGGGTGTAGTTTATCGTCTTCCCAAGGACGCGGATGTAGTTTATCGTCATACCCAGGACGGCGGATCTAGTTTATCGTCTTCCTCAGGTCGTAGATGTAGTTTATCGTCTTTCCAAGGACGCGGATGTAGTTTATCGCCATACCCAGGACGGCGGATCTACTTTATCGTCTTCCCCAGGACGTGGATGTAGTTTATCGTCTTCCCCAGGACGTCGATGTAGTTTATCGTTTTACCCAGGACGTGGATGTAGTTCATCGTCATACTCAGGACGGTTAGGTGGGCTTTCGTCTCAGATAATCAGACCATTAGTCTTGCTCTTTACTTATACAATAGATTGTTTATTAAATGTCGATAATTGAATTTTGTTATTATTGCTTTTGCTTATTTTTATTTACATTTAACTCCCTTATTGTTTAAGCGTGTGTGCGAGTGACAATTAAAACCAAGATTAGCAAAGAAGGGATAGTGTATTCTCTCTATACTAGAGTTGTCTGCCCTTGCCAGCAGCTCATTTTACCCCCTCCCCACTCCTAATCCGCCCGTGATCCCTGACATTCTGTCGTTATTTCTTTCTTGATCGACTCAACCTGAATGACTTTCAATAATTTCCAGCCTCGTTTTGATTTTTCCCGTCTCATTACCTCCAAGCAACATGAAACGGCGGGAGTGGCGGACTGTGGGGTGGGGAGCGTGAGATGTGCAGAATTCGGTTAATATTTTTCTCCTTTTCTTTCCCTTTCTTACGGCAAATATTTTTGCTTAATGATAAAAGAAATTATATACTTTTGTTGATTCCATGTTCGTTTGCCTTTTTATCATAATATTAGTGAAGCAAAAATTAAAAAAAACAATAAAAAAGAAAGAAAGAAAGATCCTGGAGACAATTACAACAGAGCCAACCATAATATGAACTGAAGCCATGTCATCTATTCACCAACACGTAAAAATAACAAACAGTAGCAATAATATTAATAACGACATTGCGACTACTATTATTACTAATACTACTTCAACTAATAATAATAATAATAATAATGTTTCATCAATAAAAAATAGCAACAGAATCACATTATCAATCAGAAGATTAATAAATAAAGTAATCATGTCGATATCGAAATAGCAGCAGTGGTATCAGAAAACGTAATAATTGTAATCATAGAAAAATGACATTAAAAAAATTGTTAATGTCAAGTCTTCAAGCAAATAGATGAAAGGGGTACCAGTAAAAAAACAAAAACAAAACAAAACATTATTTCCCCGTAGAAGAAGAACAGCAATAATGATTATTATAAGAAGGATATGGGGAAGGGATTGATAGGAAGGACAAAGGGAAGGAAATTAAGGGAACCAAATTGAAGTTTTGGGAAATTGTTTTAACGTTCATATTTAGAGAGAAAAAAGAAAGCATTTAAGGTAATCACGAAAAAATTTAATTTTCCAAATTTATCATGATAACATGAATTGTGCTTTTATTATTATTATTATTATTATTAGTATTAGTATTATTATTATTTTAGAAAATTATTTGACCTGCATTTGATTTATAATCAGGTGCCGGTTCATAACCAATGACTTTAGGCAAGCAAAGAATAGGATTTTCAGTTGTTTCCACTTAATTAAACAAAAAAACGGCTATTATCAGAAAAAGAAAAGTTAAATGGACAAAAAGCTCTTCGCAGGATACGGATTGAGATTTTGAGATCAATTTTAGGATTCCCTGGAGAGATGCTGTACAAGGAATTTTGTTGATTTTCTGTTGAGTTCCTTTCTTTACCAAACCCAAAACTTTAACTATTATCTTCTTCTTCTTCTTCTTCTTCTTCTTCTTCTTCTTCTTTTTCTTCTTTTCTTCTTTTTCTTCTTCTTCTTCTTCTTCTTCTTCTTCTTCTTCTTCTTCTTCTTCTTCTCGTCCTTCTACTTCTTCTTCTTCTTCTTTTTCTCGCCATTTTTCTTCTTCTTCTTTTTTCCTCGCTTCATTTCTTCTTCTTCTTTTTCTCCATCTCGTCCTTCTTCTATTTCTCGACCCTCTTCTTCTTTTTGTCCTTCTTCTTTTTCTCGCCCTTCTTCTTCTTCTTCTTCTTCTTCTTCTTTCTTTCTTTTCTTCTTCTTCTTCATCTTTTCATTTTCTCGTCATTCTTCTTTCTTTTTCTTTTTTCTTCTCCTTCTTCTTCCTTTTGCCCTTCTTCTCTTCTTTTTTTTCTTCTTCTTCTTCTTGTCCTTCTTTTTCTTGCCCTTCTTCTTCATCTTTTTCATCTTCTCGTCATTCTTCTTCTTTTTCTCACCTTTCTTCTAATTCTTCTTCTTCATCGTCTTCTTCTTCTTCTCCTTTTTGCTTCTTCTTCTTCCTTCTTCTTTTTCATTCGATTCTTCTTCTTCTTTTCTTCTTCTGCCCCTTCATCTTCTTCTTCCATTCTTCTTCTTCTTCTTCATCTTTTTGCCCTTCTTCTTCTTCTCCTTTTTATGCCCTTCTTCTTCTTCTCTTTCTCGCCCTTCTACTTCTTCTTCTTCTTTTTCTCGCCCTTCTTCTTCTTCCGCTTCTTCCTCTTCTTCTCGTCATTTTCTTCTTCTTCTCCTTCTTCTTCTTCTTCTTCTCGTCCTTCTTCTTTTTCTCGCCCATCCTCTTCTTCTTCTTCTTCTTCTTCTTGCCCTTCTTCTTCTTCTTCTTCTTCTTATTGCTTCTTCTTCTTCTTCTTCTTCTTCTTCTTCTTTTTTCTTCTTCTTTCTTTCTTCTTCATTTTCTAGCCCTTCTTCTTCTTCTTCTTCTTTTCTTCTTCGTCCTTCTTTTTTTCTTCTTCTTTTTGTTTTTTCTCACCCTTCTTTTTCTTTTTTTTCTTCTTCTTCTTCTTCCTCTTCTTTTCTTTTCTTCTTCTTCTTCGTCTTCTTCTTCTTTTTCTCACCCTTCTTCTTCTTTTTTTTCTTCTTCTTCTTCTTCTTCTTCTTTGCCCTTCTTCTTCTTCTTCTTCTTCTTCTTCTTTTCTTGCTCATCCTTCTTCTTTTTCTTCTTCTTCTTATTATTCTTCTTCTGTTTCTTCTTTTTCTTTTCTTCTTCTCGTCTTCTTCTTCTTTTTTCGTCTTTCTTCTTCTTCTTCTCTTTCTCCTCTTTCTTCTTCTTCTTCTTCTTGGCCTTCTTCTTCTTCTTTCTTCTTCTTCTTCTCGTTCTTCTTTTCTTCTTCTTCTTCTTCTTCTTCTTCTTCTTCTTACTTCTTCTTCTTCTTCTTCTTTCTTCTTCTTCTTTTTCTCCATCTCGTCCTTCTTCTTTTCTCTTCCTCTTCTTCTTTTGTCCTTCTTCTTTCTTCTTCTTCTTCTTCTTCTCTTCTTCTTCTTCTTTCTTTTTTTTTCTTCTCTTTCCTTCTTCCTTCTCTTCCTTCTTCTTCTTCTTGTCCTTCTTTTTCTTGCCCTTTTCTTCATCTTTTTCTTCTCGTCATTCTTCTTCTTTTTCTTTCTTTTTTCTTCTTTCTTCTTCTTCTTCTTCTTTTTCTTCTTTTTCTTCCCTTCTTTCTTCTTTTTCTTCCTTCTCGTCCTTCTTCTTCTTCTTTTCCTCTTCTTCTTCTTCTCCATGCCCCTTCTTCTTCTTTTTCTTCTTCTTCTTCTTTTTCTCGCCCTTCTTCTTCTTCTTTTTTCTCTTCTTCTTCATTTCTTCCTTCTTCTTCTTCTTCTTCTCGTCCTTCTTCTTTTTCTCGCCCATCCTCTTCTTCTTCTTCTTCTTCTTCTTGCCCTTCTTCTTCTTCTTCTTGCCCATCTTCTTCTTCTTCTTCTTCTTCTTTTCGTCTTCTTCTTCTTTTCGTCTTCCTTCTTCGTCTTTATTCTTCTTGCCTTCTTCTTCTTTCTCCTTGCCTTCTTATTCTTCTGATGCCCTTCTTCTTCTTCTTCTTTTTCTCGTCCTTCTTTTTCTGTTGAGTTCCTTTTCTTCTTCTTGTTTTTTACTTCAAACACAAAACTTCTTCTTCTTCTCTTCTCTCCTCATTTTCGTCTTTCTTCTTCTTCTTTCTTCTTCTTCTTCTTCTTGTCATTCTTCTTCTTCTTCTTCTTCTCGTTCTTCTTCTTCTTCTCGTTCTTCTTTTTCTTCTTCTTTTTCTTCTTCTTCTTGCCCTTCTTCTTCTTCTCGTCCTTCTTTTTTTTCTTCTTCTTCTTCTCTTCCTTCTTCTTTTTCTCACTTTTCTTCTTCTTCTTGCCCTTCTTCTTCTTTTATCTTCTTCTTCTTCTTGCCCTCCTTCTTCTTCTTCTTCTTCTCGTTCTTTTTCTACTTCTTTTCTCCCATCTTCTTCTTCTTCTTCTTGTCCTTCTTCTCCTTTTTTCTTCTTCCCATCCTTCTTCTTCTTCTTCTTCTTCTTGCCCTTTTTTCTTGCCTTCTTTTCTTCCTTCTTTTTCTGTTGGGTTCCTTTCTTTACGTCTTCTTTCTTCCTTCTTCTTCTTCTTCTTCTTCTTCCTCTTCTTCTTCTTTTTCTTTTCTTCTTCTTTTTCTCCCTTCTTCTTCTTCTTCTTCCTTTTTTTCTTCTTCTTTTTTCCTTCCCTTTTCTTCTTTTCTTCTTCTTTTTTTTTCTTCTTCTTCTTCTTCTCCTTCTTCTTCTTCTTCTTTCGTTCCTTCTTCTTTTCTCCATCTTCTTCTTCTTCTTCTTCTTTCTCTCTTCTTCTTCTTCTTCTTCTTCTTCTTTTCTTCTTCTTCTTTTCTTCTTCTTCTTCCTTCTTCTTCTCTTCTTCTTCTTCTTTCCTTCTTCTTCTTCTTTCTTCTTTTCTTCATCTTCTTCTTTTTTCTTCTTCTTTTCTTCTTCTTTTTTCTTCTTCTTCTTCTTCTTCTCGTCCTTCTTCTTCTTCTTCTTCTTCTTCTTCTTCTTCTTCTTTTTTCGCTCTTTTCTTCTTTTTTGTTCTTCTTCTTCTTCTTCTTCTTCTTCTTTTTTTCCTTTTCTTCTTTTTTTTCTTCTTCTTCTTCTTTTCTTTCCCTTTTCTTTCTTTTTTTTGCTCTTTCTTCTTCTTCTTCTTCTTCTTCTTCTTCTTCTTCTCGTCATTCTTTATCTTCTTCTTCTTCTTCTTCTTCTTCTTCTTCTTGTTTTTGTTCTTCTTCTTCTCCTCCTCCTTCTTCTTCTCCTCCTGCTACTTCTGGTGCTTCTTCTTCTTCTTCTTCTTCTTCTTCTTGCTGTTATTGTTGCTGCTGCTGCTTCTCAATCCCTCTGGCATAAGGCAATATATTCATTTAAGCCTGGCTTATGTGTGACACAAGGCCGAAAGTGCGGGGTACAAAGTGAGGATCGTAGTCACTACTCAGTCTATATCGTTCGAGTGAGATAAGCTGGCTTGGCTATTACACCAGGTCCTGATGCCCTCAGTTCTGATGTTAAGTTACACTTATCAAGTATGTATGTGTTTATATTTTGTTAACATAGATAATATTCTTCTGAATAAATGATCAGATTCATACTGTGCAACATTTTAATTTCTTGTATACGGAGACACTCTCATTCATTTTGATTTAATGTGCCTTTCTTGATTATACTCAGGGCTCCAAATATTATACGTTTTCTTGTAGTTTTAAGGTGTCTCCTTTTTTCAATTTCACTTTCATAATCCTTCTGTTTACGAAATTCTTTAACAGGTGTATTTTCTATCTGACAACACTGTCATATCTATTATGATTATGGCTGAGCAATGAAGTGACTCTGGTGTACAAATATACGAATCCCAATATATCTAACATGGCATTCGTTCAGATCAAGTTATGCCAAGCGTATGAACCAGGACCAAACATTTCCAATATGATGACAGATTTTGTTGAAAGCATTATCACCTTGCAGGTGAGGCTTAGTTGTAAATGCCTTTTCTTGGGTTAACCCTTAGTAACAGGTAACGTTTAGACGGTGAGCTGATTAAGTGTGTTTCCAAGTATTTAGATGTGACTCCCATGTCACCTTGGTTGCCTCAACTTTCAAACAGAGGAAACACCTCTTCCGTGAACAGAGAGGTACAGTTTGTAAACTCCCGGGGAACATTGCTCAACTGGTTATGGTGTGGCAACCTACAGGAAAATCTGTAGTAGTGAAAGACAGATTTAATGTAGCCCATCTTAATTCATTTCGACAAACTGATGACATATTAATACCTTCAGTTAGTTAAGATTAGAAGCCATGCGATGCATGTCTGGAGTAGCGCCAAGTCTTTATTTTTATTTTGTTGTATTTGTTGATGATGATGGCCATGGTGATGATGATGATTTTTGTACCTGTGACAAATAACCCAATTATTTACTTATTGATATACCTTTCTGTTTAGGAACAGATTATCTGTGTCACGGGGCTTAAAGTTTTCCTTCCAGACACTTCCGCCTAGGTGTAATGTACTATATGTGCATGCTATTAGAATCTATCTATCTATCTATCTATCTATATATATATATATATATATATATATATATATATATATGTATACACTATTATTATTTTTTTTTTTATATTTCCTTTGATTTCTGACGTGTATACATTTCTTTCCGGGTCCTGGCCAAAAACCTAAGGTTAGAAATGGCATCTATCATGTCAATTTCCACTGACATATATATATATATATATTCATACATATATATATATATATATATATATATGTGTGTGTGTGTGTGTGTGTGTGTGTGTGTGTGTGTGTGTGTGGATTACATAGATAAAGCCCTTCGTAAAGTATGGGCTGTACTTGTGAGAACAATCTTTTGTATTTCTTTGAGGCATGGGCTTCCAGGAATCCCTTCAGTTAGTCTACTGGAGTCTTTTCCAACCAATCCTAGAGCTCCAACGACAACAGGGATTGCTGGTGTTCTCATGTACCACATATTATTATTATTATTATTATTAGTGTATGTTATGTTACCTGCTTTGTATCCTGTAGAGCCGGGACCAAACTATGGTCCTTAGGCCTTATAGGAGAATTATCATTTAATTGATAGTTTTTTTTCTTAGTATATGGGATGTTCTTGGTAGGGAGATCTTCTGGGCAACTTGTATGATGGTGTTACGTGCTGTGACAATGTTAGTAAAATTATCCATTCATTTTCTCACAAAGCCCAGTGATTACTATTATTATTATTATTATTATTATTAATTTTTATTATTATTATTATCCTTTGATTTCTGTTGTATACACATTTCCTTCCCGATCTAAAGTTAGAAATAGCTTTATTATTATTTTATTTCCTTTGATTTCTGGTGTATACTCATTTCTTTCCCGATCCCAAGGAGGGACCTAAGGTCAGAAATGACATCATGATATTTTTCACTGAGCAGTTTTGAAGAAAAAAAAATCCCACATAATTGACATAGATAAAATCCTTCGTAAGGTGTTGGTTGCACTTATGAGAACATTTTGTTTTTATTTCTTTAAGGCATAGGCTACCAGAAATCCTTTCAATGAGTCTACTGGAAACTTTTCCAATCAATCCGCGGGATCCTACCACGACTTGAATTTCTGATGTCCTTATGTGCCATAATTTTGAGATTTCCATTTCAAGATCCTTGTATTTTGATAGCTTTTTGAAGATATTCAATTATAGAACCTCACGCAGAATCTTTACTAAATTGGCCGAAGTGGAACAATTTTAAAATTTTCTATTTTCATAGCATTTGGAATGGTTCCTTCTTTATTTACCATTTCTGTATTCCGCTGAAAATTTCTTCACTACATTTCCTTTTCTAACATCGTCAGTTTTCATTCATTATTAATAGTTTAAAAATTAATATACTGCTAATGATATTCTAAGATATTGATCATATTAGTACATAGATAGATAGATAGATAGATAGATAGAAATGAACTAAGCAAGATAGATACATACATACATATGAATGAGATATATACATACATACAGGCAGACATATATACATACGTACATATGAATAGGAATGCGACAGATAGATAGATAGATAGATAGATAGATAGATAGATAGATAGATAGATAGATTGAAATCAACTGAGCAAGATACTGACATACATATAAATAGGAATGATATATATATATATATATAGATAGATAGATAGATAGATAGATAGATAGATAGATAGATAGATAGATAGATGCAGACATGCATACGTACATATGAATAGGAATGAGATAGATAGATAGATAGATAGATAGATAGATAGATAGATAGATAGATAGATAGATAGATAGCCTACAAACCGGGGTATTAAATTACAAAGATTAAAATATAATAAAATATGAAAATCTTTTTATGCAGACAATTGAGATAGATAAAAATAGAATGCAGGAAGAATATTAATAGCAATGATTAGAACAATAGAAATATTATTATTTCACACAGGCTGAGATTAGGATATTAAAAATAAGATGGGGAAAAAAAGAAAGAAATAACGAAAGGAAAAAGAGAGAAAGTGGCAATTGACTTAGTTGAAAAGAAAGAAATAAAACGACAACTGACGTATTTGAAAACAAAGAAAGAAAGAAAAAAGAAAGAAAGTAAACAGCAAGTGATTGAGTTGAAAAGAAAGAGAGAATGAAAAATAGAAAACAATGATTGACTTTGTTGAAAAGAAAGAAAGAAAACAAACATTAACTTAGTTGAAAAGAATAAAAAAAAGACAATAATCATTGACTTAGATGAAAGAAAGTAAGAAGACAACGATGACTAAGATGAAAAGAAAGAAAGAAAGAAAGAAGAAAACAACCACTGACTACGATGAAAAGAAGAAAGAAAGAAATATAAGAACCACTGACTTAGATGAATTGAAAGAAAGAAAGAAAACAACAACAACCATTGACTTAGATGAAAAGAAAGAAAGAAAGAAAGAAAGAAGAAAACAGCCACTGACTTAGATGAAAAGAAAGAAAGAAAGAAAGATAGCAACCATTGACTTAGATGAAAAGAAAGAAAGAAAGAAGAAAACGACCACTGACTTAGATGAAAAGAAAGAAAGAAAGAAAGAAAGATAGCAACCATTGACTTAGATGAAAAGAAAGAAAGAAAGAAGAAAACGACCACTGACTTAGATGAAAAGAAAGAAAGATAGCAACCATTGACTTAGATGAAAAGAAAGAAAGAAAGATAGCAACCATTGACTTAGATGAAAAGAAAGAAAGAAAGAAGAAAATAACCACTGACTTAGATGAAAAGAAAGAAAGATAGCAACCATTGACTTAGATGAAAAGAAAGAAAGAAAGAAGAAAACGACCACTGACTTAGATGAAAAGAAAGAAAGATAGCAACCATTGACTTAGATGAAAAGAAAGAAAGAAAGAAGAAAACGACCACTGACTTAGATGAAAAGAAAGAAAGAAAGATAGCAACCATTGACTTAGATGAAAAGAAAGAAAGAAAGAAAGAAGAAAACGACCACTGACTTAGATGAAAAGAAAGAAAGATAGCAACCATTGACTTAGATGAAAAGAAAGAAAGAAAGAAAGAAGAAAACAACCACTGACTTAGATGAAAAGAAAGAAAGATAGCAACCATTGACTTAGATGAAATGAAAGAAAGAAAGAAAGAAGAAAACGACCACTGACTTAGATGAAAAAAGAAAGATAGCAACCATTGACTTAGATGAAAAAAGAAAGAAAGAAGAAAACGACCACTGACTTAGATGAAAAGAAAGAAAGAAAGATAGCAACCATTGACTTAGATGAAAAGAAAGAAAGAAAGAAAGAAGAAAACGACCACTGACTTAGATGAAAAGAAAGAAAGAAAGATAGCAACCAACTTAGATGAAAAGAAAGAAAGAAAGAAGAAAACCACTGACTTAGATGAAAAGAAAAAAGATAGCAACCATTGACTTAGATGAAAAGAAAGAAAGAAAGAAGAAAACAACCACTGACTTAGATGAAAAGAAAGAAAGAAAGATAGCAACCATTGACTTAGATGAAAAGAAAGAAAGAAAGAAGAAAACGACCACTGACTTAGATGAAAAGAAAGAAAGATAGCAACCATTGACTTAGATGAAAAGAAAGAAAGAAAGAAGAAAACAACCACTGACTTAGATGAAAAGAAAGAAAGAAAGATAGTAACCATTGACTTAGATGAAAAGAAAGAAAGAAGAAAACAACCACTGACTTAGATGAAAAGAAAGAAAGAAAACAACAACCATTGACTAAGATGAAAAGAAAGTAACAGAAAAGGTTTGACTTATTTGAAACGAAAGAAAACTACAATTGACATAGTAGAAATGAAAGAAAAAAGCAACAACCATTGACTTATATTAAAGGAAAGAAAGAAAGAAAACTACCACTGAATTAGCTGAAAACAACGGAAGAAAAATCTAATTGAAAGGAAAGAAAATAACTAGTGACGTTGTTGAAAAGAAAGAACGAAAGAAAGAAAGAAAAATAGGCCTTGAATTATTTGAAAAGGAAGAAAGACAGAAAACAACAAATAACATATTTGAAAAGAAAGAAAAAATGGAAGAAAATAAGCAACCATTGATTTAATTTGAAATAAATAAATAAAGCAAGCATTGCCTTATTAGATAAGAATGAAAATAACCACTGACTTAGAAGAAAAGAAAGGATGAATGAAAGAAAAAAAAATCTATTGACCTCGTTGAAAAGAAAGAAAGAAAACAATTATTGACTTTGTTGTAAAGAAGAAAGAAAAGGACCATTGGCTTAGTTGAAAAAATAATGAAAAACAGCCTCTGATGTAGTTGAAAAGAAAGAAAGAAAGAAAGAAAGAAAGAAAGAAAGAAAAAAAGAAAGAAAGAAAGAAAGAAAATAACCATTGACTTAATTGAAAAGAAAGTAAGAAAAGGACCATTGGCTTAGTTGAAAAAATAATGAAAAACAGAGAACACCCTCTGACGTAGTTGAAAAGAAAGAAAGAAAGAAAGAAAGAAAGAAAGAAAGAATAGAAAATCGAACGAAATAAAAAAAAAAGCTAGGGAAATGATCTGGACAAAGAACAACAAACAAAATGGAGAAGGGAAAAATAACTTGATAAACCACAGACCGATTGAATGAATAAATGAATCTCTGAAACAAAAAGCACAAAAGAAAGGAAAAAAATATATATATACAAAAAAAAACAAAAAAAAACAATTATGTGAAATATAAATAAAAATGTAAAATATCTGATAATAAATGAAAAAAAAAAATGACCAAGAGAAAGAAATAATCCAATTTTGATATTATCGAATAATTTGAGTGGGAATCCCCTTTCTGATGTGTATCGATCTGTACATTTTTCAATTGTCATGCCTCAGGGTTCTTTCTCTGCTCTCTGTTAAGGCAGGCGTATAAGCAGACAGGGTGGAGGTTAATGTTTATAATGTGCCTTCGTCTATGAAGCTCATCCTGTGGTGAATAGAGATCCGAAATAAATGCCTGAGGCCCCTTTCCAAAAACCAATTTTCCAAGGGTCAACTCTATAAAAAGAGATAATCATAACCTCCCACCACGATACAGTTACCCGTACTCTTGGACTTTTTTCTTATGAAGACGATCTAGTGAGAAAAGAGAGAACCTCTTATTTCATTTGTTCTTAGGTTTTGTTTGTTGGCCTATGTTTGCCAATCATAACAATTATTGCATTGATGAGAAGACGCTTGAATTGCTTTCTTCATCCGATTTACTGTTTAGGTTTTCGTCTTCTTGTTTTTCTTCTTCTCCTTTCTTCTTCTTCTTCTTCTTCTTCTAATTATTATTATTATTATTATTATTATTATTATTATTATTCCATTTCCTTTGATTTCTGTTGTATACACATTTCCTTCCGGGTCTCAACCAGAGATCTAAGTATATAATGGCTTTATTGTAAAAAAAAAAATACAACCCTACGATCACACAAATTATACAAAGAATAACCTCTTCGCAATGTGTGAGCTGTACGTGTGACTATAATTTTTGTATCTCATAAAGTATAGATTGCAAAGAATCCATTCAATGAGCCTTTCAGAAACTTTTCCCAATCAACCCGAGCGCTCTAACCACAACTCGGGTTATTGATGTGCTGAAGTGCCACGTTTTAGATTTCCACTTGAAGATCCTTGTATTTTGATAGCTTTTTTGAAGATATCCAAAGATACATTACAATATGCAGGATCTGCGGTGTCAATAAGAAAGCACATTCTGTTTTTGTGGTTTTTTATCTCGATGTCTGGGCGATTAGCTTTCATTCTTTTATCTGAGTGTATCATAAAGTCCCATAAAATTTTTACAGGTCTTATCACCGTAACCGGGTCTGGGTGGTATCAGTTTCTTGCAGTTTCCTTCTCGTAAAAGTTGCAGATTTTCCAGTGCCGAGTTTAATATTCAGTGGATGCTAACATAGTACCACGTTATACAAGTTTATTTTTATTATTATTATTATTATTATTATTATTATTATTATTGTTGTTGTTGTTGTTGTTGTTGTTGTATCGTATGCAAATTAGATAGACAAGTATAAATAGAGAACAACTGGCGAATATAGGGTGGCTATGCTTAGCAAACCCGCTTGATATTCAGGACACGGGGAACTGTACTATGACTACTACGCAGAGAATTATGCAAAACATGCCAATTATTATTATTATTGGTGTTGTTGTATCGTATGCAAATTAGATAGACAAGTATAAATAGAGAACAACTGGAGAAAATAGTGCGGCTATTTTGCCGTATCTCGAAGTCTCTAGTCTTGGACTTGTGGAACCAACCCGTACTATATAAAGCCAAAGCAAAACACAACAAAAACTATAATATTCTGCTTTATACACATTTCATTCGGCGTCCCAACCAGAGACCAAATGACGGAAATGGCTTCGTGACACTTTCCAATGATAAAAAAATAAGATCACACAAATTTTATATATATAAAGCTCTTGGTAATATTTGAGCTGTACTTGTAAGTATAATTTTTTGTCTTTCTTTAAGACTACCAGGAATCCCTTCATTGAGTTTATTGGTACCTTTTCCAATCAATCGGCGGGTTTCAACTACAACTGAAATTATTGATGTCCTCATGTGCTAATTTTTTTTAGATTTATACTTCAAGATCACTGTATTTTTATAGTTTTTTGAAGATCTTCAAATGCATTACAATCTGCTGGAACTGCGATGAAATAAGAAAGCACATTCTGTTTTTCTGGTCTTTGATCTCGATGTCTGTATTATAAAGTCCCATAAAATTTTTACAGGTCTTATCACCGTAACCGGGTCTGGGTGGTATCAGTTTCTTGCAGTTTCCTTCTTGTAAAAGTTGCATATTTTCCAGTGCCGAGTTTAATATTCAGTGGATGCTAACATAGTGTCACATTATACAAGTTCATTATTATTATTATTGTTTTTATTTCCTTTGATTTCTGGCGTGTACGCATTTCTTTCCGGGTCCCGCCCAGAGACCTAAGGTTAGACATGACATCATGACACTCTCCACTGACAAAAAAAAAAAAAAAAATTACATAGATAAAGCCCTTCGTAAAGTGTGGGCTGTACTTGTGAAAACATTTTTTGTATTTCCTTGAGGCATGGACTTCCAGGAATCCCTTCAATTAGTCTACTGGAAACTTTTCCAACCAAATCTGAGGGTCCAACTACAACAGGGATTGTTGATGTTCCCATGTGCCACATTTTTGAGATTTCGATTTCAAAGTTCTTGTTTTTTGACAGCTTTTTGAAAATAAATTTAAAATAGGGACTGCCATATCAATTAGGAGGCACTTTTTTTTGTTTGTGGTCATTAATAACAATGTCTGGGCGGTTGGCTTTGATTGTTCTGTCAGTGTGTATTGTATTGTCCCATAGAATTGTAACAGGTCCTATTTCCGTAACCGGGTCTGGGTGGTGTTCATACCAGTTTCTTTCAGTTTCCTTCCCGTAGAAGTTGCAAATTTTCCAGTGCAGATATTGGCCCACTCTGTCATGCCGGGTTTTATACTCAGTGGATGCCAATATCGTGCAACCTGATACAAGATGATCAATCGTTTCTGGATATTTATCACAGATTATTACTATTATTATTATTATTATTATTATCTGAGAGTTTCATTGTCTCACTAGTTATTTTAGTCGAGTGAAAATGGTCATATCTCAGCTTCTACCTGCATTTTAGAGACGCAAAACCTTCATCAGCTCACGTTTTATTCCAAACAGTCATCAAATAAACATCGGCGCACTACTGCTAGTATTTCTATCCGCTGACAGATTTGTCAATATGGACGATTTCGTCGATTTTACTGTTAATCAGAAGAAAAAAAATCATAACGATTAATTTAATTCGGGTTGAAATAGAGAAAAATATTTTGCTTATTGGAAATATTAAATTTAATCAGTTGGCTTTGAATTCAAACAAAAATAAATCAAATTAAAACTACAATAAAAGCTCCAAGAAAGAGTTTTCATTTTTTTTAAAGCATTTCAAAGCTTAAGTATTGCTTTTTATTAGGTCCTGCCCTCTGTCTCTCGATGTTTCTTTCACTCTCTCTCTCTCTCTCTCTCTCTATATATATATATATATATATATATATATATATATATGTGTGTGTGTGTGTGTATGTGTTTGTTTATGTGTGTGTAGCATATGATAAAACTAAAGGAAAGCATTAAAATCAGAAAAGTCAAAATTGGCACATTTTACTGACATATTATTATCATAATTATTTTCATTAATATTATTTTCTTCTATGAATATCACTTTTTCTTCTTATTCTCCTACTACTACTACTACTACTACTACTACTACTACCTCTTCTCCTAATTCTGCTTCTTCTAATTTTGCTTCTTTTTCACTACCTATTCTTCTTCTTTTTCACTACCTATTCTTCTTCTTTTTCTACCCCTTCTTCTTTTTTTACTACCTATTCTTCTTCTTCTTTTTTTTTACCTCTTCTTCTTCTTTTTTACTACCTATTCTTTTTTTTTTTACCTCTTCTTCTTCTTCTTCTTTTTACCTATTCTTCTTCTTCTTCTTCTTTTTTACTACCTCTTCTTCTTCTTCTTTTTTACTACCTCTTCTTCTTCTTTTTTACTACCTCTTCTTCTTCTTCTTTTTTACTACCTCTTCTTCTTCTTCTTTTTCACTACCTCTTCTTCTTCTTTTTACACTACCTTCTTCTTCTTCTTTTTACTACCTTCTTCTTCTTCTTTTTTCTACCTCTTCTTCTTCTTCTACCTATTCTTCTTCTTTTTACCTCTTCTTCTTCTTCTTTTTTACTACCTCTTCTTCTTCTTTTTTACTACCTCTTCTTCTTCTTCTTTTTTACTACCTCTTCTTCTTCTTCTTTTTTTACTACCTCTTCTTCTTCTTTTACACTACCCCTTCTTCTTCTTTTTACTACCTCTTCTTCTTCTTTTTTACTACCTCTTCTTCTTCTTCTTTTTTACTACCTCTTCTTCTTCTTCTTTTTCACTACCTCTTCTTCTTCTTTTTTACTACCTCTTCTTCTTCTTCTTTTTTACTACCTCTTCTTCTTCTTCTTTTTCACTACCTATTCTTCTTCTTTTACAGTACCCCTTCTTCTTCTTTTTACTACCTCTTCTTCTTCTTTTTTACTACCTCTTCTTCTTCTTCTTTTTTACTACCTCTTCTTCTTCTTCTTTTTTACTACCTCTTCTTCTTCTTCTTTTTCACTACCTATTCTTCTTCTTTTACACTACCCCTTCTTCTTCTTTTTACTACCTCTTCTTCTTCTTTTTTACTACCTCTTCTTCTTCTTCTTTTTTACTACCTCTTCTTCTTTTTTACTACCTCTTCTTCTTCTTCTTTTTTACTACCTCTTCTTCTTCTTTTTCACTACCTCTTCTTCTTCTTTTTTACTACCTCTTCTTCTTCTTCTTCTTCTTCTTCTAATTCTGCTTCTTCTTTTACTTATCCTTTTGCTTCTTTTTCTATTTCTTCTTCTACTACTGCTTCTACTTCTTTTACTAATTCTGCTTTTTCTACTTTTACTACTACTACTTCTGCTTCTTCTTTTTCTTTTTTTTCTACTAATAATTCTTCTACTTCTGCTTCTTTTTCTCCTACTACTACTACTTCTACTTTTCTTCTTTTTTTCTTCTTCTTCTTGTTCTTCTTCTTCTTCATATTATTTTTATTTGTTCTCCTCTCTTTGTCACACTTTAATCTATTACGTTTCCACTTCTTCAATGTCTTTGCCGCTTTTTCTTCTTACAAATGGTCACGTGGGAATATATATTTAAGACGTGATTATGCAATGCATTCTCGGCTTTATTTTTAATTCTTCACGTTTGCATCATTCATATCTTAATAGGAAGAAATAAAAACGAAAGATTGGGTCACGAAAAGTATTCTCTTCGTCATGCATTTTATAAAGGCCTTCATTCCCACCACCACCTAATTGACGCCATATTGAAATCATTGAAAACTGATAGCTTTTTTATTGGAAATGTTGGTTGAGGTGGGAGAGATTTACGGTTCAATATACAAATCCGAGTCAAGATTGTTGGATTTCTTACTCGGATATTCTGCATGCGAAAATATTTCAAGGTATTAAAAACTCAAGATTTCACGGCGTATATATAAAAACTTTTAGAGGAGGCACGGTGGAGTAATGGATAGCAGTGTAATGGTTAATAAGCTTGTCTCGCTAGAAGAATTACGACAGAGTAATGAGTTCGATCCTCACTAGGTGCCCCATACTTTCGGCCTTGTGCTACATCTAAGCTACGCTTAGAAAATCACTTGGGAACGGTGCTCCAAATTGTTCATTACTGTCAAACTCTCGGCCTTGAGGTGAGAGGAACCCGGCTGAAGCTTTGCCGAAGGTCAAGGTTTCGTCCGGGGAGGTGAACGGGCTCTGAGCCTGTTTATGCGGGTTCGAAGAAAATATTTTGGGCCGAGCCTACGGGCTCGGAGAACCCACGGTAAACTTGGCCTTTTGCCACATACGACCCATGGGGTGGGGGCGTTAAATATAATGGATAGCAGCTCGGATTGAGGAATCAGAGAGCCGAGTTCGAATTCCAGACGAACCCATTACATTCACAAGTGCAAATGCCCTTGGGGAAAGGTGTGGATCCTTTTCTCCCCACCCCAATCTATGGGTAAATAGCAGAACAGACCGGCCTTTGATGGCAACCGCTGAAATAAATGGCCACCTATCTCGTCGGTCATGAAGTAGAAAGATACATGATCGCCTAAGTATGTATCACGCATGGCACATAACTGAATGAATAATAGAACTACAAACCAGTCACAATTTTTACAGCAGCAAACTACACGATATCTCCTTCTCACATATTAAGTTTGGTTTTTTAATTTCTGCAAGTTTCGCCAATATACAGTGTGTCCATAGAGTTCGTGTGTACTTTAAAAAATTTATAACTTCATTTGTATTTGCGATAGAAATAATCTGTAAAAAAATGTTATAAAGTTTAATGCACCGAGTTTTAAGTATAGCTAAAATAACTAATATGATTTCAGGCATTAGTGTAAATCAGTTGTCAAATGTTTTCCGTGAACTGCAAAATCGTTTCTCAGTGTCTATCACACCTACTCCGTTTTCTCTCTCTTTCATCGGCCAGAGACAGAGAGAGACAGAGAAACAAACAGAGAGATTCTCTGTCTCAAAGTCTTTCTTGCATAATCTCTGCTTCTTCTCTCCCATTCACCTGCTTTCTTTTCATCTACCACTCACTCACTCACTCACTCTCTTTCTTCTCTTTCACTTGCTCTATCTCTGTTACACCCATTCTCATAAAATCACCGACCCCTGTCTTCCTTCTTAAAGTCCCTCTTTTGTCTCCATACAATCACTGTCTCTGTCTCTGTCTCTGTCTCTCTCTCTCTCTCTATGTCTCTCTCTCACACACACAGACACCCACACACATAAATATATATATACATATGGTGGAGTAATGGATAGCGGCTTGGATTGAGGAATCGGAAAGCCGAGTTCGAATTCCAATCGAATCCATTACATTCACTTACGTGCTAATATCCTTGGGAAAGGTGTGAATCTTCTTCTTCTCCCTCCAGCTATGGGTAAATAGCAGGACAGACTGGGTTCTATAGCCTTGGATGGCAACTGGTCTAGGAGAAGGACAACTCTGAATTCAAAACCTGCGGAGGGGACCCTGTGGCACGTAGTGAACCAAGTCTCTGTATTCGGCCATTCAAAAAGTGCAGGAAACCTTCCCCATTATAATCAAATCTCATGTGCTGGCGTCGGGCTGTCAGTTTCATAGGAACTGGTCTGCTTGACCTTCATACCTCGAATTCGACGGGAGAGTATATATATATATATATATATAAATACAGGTGAGCCATGCGTAAATTGTCGCAATTTTATAATTTTAATTTCATTCATGTGCGTGTTTTTGTTTATTTGGTCGACTGCACAGTATAGTAAAGTCAGTTGGGCACCGTCCGTGAGAAAAAGAGCACAATTACACAATGCACTCCGCCATAAATTTAGAAACGGCTTGCTCTATTGCTTGGCATTCGTACCGGAAGCTCCAATAGAAACATTTCAGAGTGTTTGGGTGTCAATCTGATCACAGTGCAGAGGATTCGGAAAGATTTAGATGAGTCTAATGGTTATGACGATGGTATGGCAGCTCAGAAAACTCGCTCTGATCGCTCTGATAAAAAAATAAACCCAGAATTTGTTGATTAGGGCCTCAGATTCAACACAGAAACCAAGGATAACGCTACCATGGGTCAAGAGGGTATCTGGTGGAAGACTCTATGTCTGGCAACAAGACTATGTACCATGACATACAAGCAGGAGAATGGCTGTCAGACAATTTCTGTGACCATATCAGCCCTTGCATTTGACCGCCTATCTCAGCAGACTACGACCACCTTGATTATTATGTGTAGGGCGCAGTTGGGCGAGAGATAAACAAAACCCCTTGTAACACTGAATAACTGGAGGTAAAGATTATGGAATCATTCACCAACTTAAACACTGAAGGTGTCCAGAAGAGATGCAAGAGTTTCCAAAGCTGTCTGGAAACCATGGTTGAAGCCAATAGGTTTTTATTGAATAAA